>JADRCD010190083.1:0-34094 GCA_019843815.1 Montemys delectorum
ACACACACACACACACAGACACACACAGACACACACAGACACACATACACATCAGGGGCATGGAAGATGTAATTTCTGTCTGCATTTGGTTCGGATTGAAATATTTATTTCCTTATTAGTGACTTACAGAAGCTAGTACAGCTTCATCATCAAAACTGTTTCCAATGACTTCCCGCTATGGAGGAGAGAATTTTCATCCTCGGTGTCTTCCATCTACATACAAATTCCATATTATTTTAAATGCTTTCCATCTTTGAAAGAATTGAACACGGTTGAATAATGATAAAGACATTGTATTAGTACACTGTATTAGTACGTTTTGCATCACTGTGGAACCTATGCCGCCTTAGGTGGTGCGCTAAGACTGTCTGGAAAAGCCTTGAGCACCTACAGTGAGCATCAGCTCTCAACTTCTCATCTTCTGTGAAGCTTCACAAAGAGACTGGATCTCTATGGTGACCTTACTCACACTGTGAAAAAACAGGGAATGGTGCAAATTTTCTTCACGTTTTAGGCAAGCCAGTTTATCGTGCTTACTGAAGGCTACAGTTGATGGGGAAAATTATACAAGCTTCTTTTCATGTATAATAAAAATAAATTTGGAAACTGATGACTTTAAAATGCTAAATTTGATTAATATATTAAATTATAATAAATACACTATTATATAGCTAGCATGTTTTAGTTGAATGTGTAAAAGATTTTGAACTCATTACAATGAGGAAATTATCAGTCATTTTAAGCCTAATATTGGCTATTTTGTAAGAGAATGAATTGCAGTATTTACTTGATAGGCAATGTCGTCTGAGAGGCTAAAATCATGATGCCAAAAGTAAGACAGTAAAAACAAAAGTGAGACAATAAGTATATTTTGGCTTAAGCAAAATTTTTCTAATTTATTTTAAAAAGTTAATTGTTAGTCTGTCACATAGCATGTCTCTGTTCCCCTTTTATTAAATTATTAACTCCCCATTATTTTCTCATACACGCTATCCAGTTTACAGCTTAGAATCTCTCTACTTCCTCTACTCTTCCTTGTTTCTCCCTATTCCCCTCCATCTGAATGGACTTTCTTTCTGTGTTTCATGAAGAAAGAACAGACTTTCAAAAGATTATCAGTCAAACATAACAAAGTTTATAAAAGTTATAACACAATATAATAAGTTATAATATAAAATAATATAATATAATATAATATATAAAATATAATAAGATAAAACAAAAATCACCACCTTGAAGTTGGACAGCACAAACCGACTGAAGGAAGAGTCCCAAGAGAGAGCAGAAGAGCCTGAGAGGCACTCATTCACACATTCAGGAGTCACGTAAATATACTAAAGTGAAAGTTATAGTGTAAACGTTGAGGACCTGGTGCCTACACATGAAGGCCCTGGACATGCTGCTTCAGTCTGTAAGTTCATATGAGCTTGTCTCGAGTGATGTAGAGAGCCTTGTTCTCCTGGTGGCCTCCATCCTCTCTGACCCTGAATACTCTTTCTGTCCCCTTCTACAGGGATCCCTGAGCTCTGAGGGGAGGAATTTGATGGAGACATCCCATTTAGAGCTGTGTGTTTCAAGGTCTCTCTCTCTCTCACTCTCGGCTGGAATGTCTGGCTGTGGACCTCTGTATTTGTTTCCATCTGTCACGGGAAGAAGCTTCTCGGATGATGGCTGACAAGGCATTGTTCTACAAGTATAGCAAAATATCCCTAGGAGTCATTTTATTGTTTCCTTTTTTTTTTTTTTTTTTTTTTTTTTTTAGATCAGTAGACAATCCCTACGTCTTTGGGCCGAGTCTAGTCTCTGGGTCTAGTCTCTGGTTATAGATCACCCAAGGAGTGTCAAGTATGGGTTCGATCTCATGAAGTGGGCCTTAGGTCAAAGCAAATATTAGTTGTCTACTTCCACAAACTTTCTTTCACAATTGCCCTAGTATATTTTTACAGGCAGGACAGATTGTAGATAAAAGGTTTTGTGTTTGTGTTAGTATTTTTGTTTTATTTGCCTGTAGGGTATCTCCCCACACCAACGACATTCAAATATGGAAGTGAATGTTCTATGTGGACACCAGCACACTCTCTCCACAGTCAATGAGCTGTGTAGGTGTTGTCTTCAGCAGTCAGACTTTGCTGTCAGTTTGTGGAGAGCAGTTTCTAAGAGAATTATTTGCAGAACTAATTTGTACTTAGCAATAGTCTGGGCTGTTTGGGAGATTTCCATGGGACACCTTCGACCAACAGTTCAATTGGATATAACCTAGTCCCAGTACTGGCAGCTTTATTTGGTGACAAGAGATAGCTGGTTGGGATTCTTTCTCACTCATTATTGAGAGACTTAATTGGGATAACCTTCATATATTTCAGGAAGGTTCCTCTGCAGTAGATTTCCATATCAGCCCTCAAAGTCCCTTCAATTCTAGCTGTGTCTCCCTGAATTCCCTGCCTCAACCCTATCTACCCTCTCTCTCACTAATATCATCCAACCTGCCCCCAGTTCACCCATAGGATCTATTCTGTTTCTGCTACCCAGGGATATCTACATGCTCTCTAATCTCTTCCTGCCTACCTAGCTTCTCTGTGTCTACAGATTGTAGCTTGGCTATCATTTATTTAATGGCTAATATACACATATAAGCATTAATATCATATTTATCTTTCAGGGTCTGGATTAGCTCTCTTGAGATTTTTTTTATAGTTCCATCCATTTGCCTGCAAATTTCATGATGTTGTTTCTTTTACTTATTTTTTTTAAAGATGTATTTATTTTATGTGTATGAGTACACTGTAGCTGTACAGATGGCCGTGAGCCATCATGCAGTTGCTGGGAATTGAACTCAGGACAGCCCTACTCGCTCCGGTGCCATACACTGTAGCTAGCTGTCTTCAGATACACCGGAAGAGGGTGTCAGATCTCATTATGGGTGATTGTGAGCCACCATGTGGTTTCTGGGATCCAAACTCAGGACCCTTGGAAGAGCAGTCATTGCTCTTACCCACTGAGCCATCTCTGTTTCTTTTACTTTTTAAGAGCTCAATACTACTCCACTGTATAAATGTATAACCTGCTTTTATATACTCTTCTGTTGAAGGACATCTGTGTTGTTTCTAGTTTGTGCCTATTATCAATAGAGTAACAATGGACATAGTTGAGCAAGTGCCCTTATGGTAGGATAAACATCTTTGGAGTATATGTCTCAAGCTCGATCTTGAGGTAGGTTGTCTCCCTCCTCCTGTCTCAGCTCCACAGCAGAGCTGACATCCTGAGACTGAAGGTGGCCACCTGTTGGGGCTAAAACAATGGCCCACTACACTGCAGCTAGTCTTTGAAGTCAAGAGACTGAAAGTTACACCTGGTGGCTGACATGCCTACTGCCTGAGGACATGCTGAGTGTAAACAAACCTGCCAGCCTGAGAACAGGGTTGCAGAGACCTTGGCGTCTCCACGTCTGAAACTGTATTTACATTATGCATATATTTGATTTCTGGAGTTTTCGGTTTCATTTCGTACCTGCCTATAAAAGCTCAAAATACCTCCAAGTAAATGGATGCTTTGATACATTTACTTAGAGTCTGTGTCTCCTTTGTTCTCCAGACCTGTTTCATTTGCAGGTCCTGTCTAAACTCCTGTCTGAAGAGACCCACAGACCCGAGTGGGACTGCGAGATGGTTTCACTCAGAGGTAGACTGATTTGCAACCAACTGGAGAAGCACTATATTGATTTCCAGTACAAGTTTGTGTGACCTCTCCCCTGCCAAAAGCCTGCTGACTCAGGACTTGCCACCTAGGGTGAGACAAAGTTCTTTTGTTTGTCACCTCTCTCTCTATCTGTCTCTCTGTCTCTCTGTCTCTGTCTCTGTCTCTGTCTCTGTCTCTCTCTCTCTCTCTCTCTCTCTCACACACACACACACACACACACACACACACACACACACCATCTTTGGGTGAAATGCCTGTTGTCAGGGCTTCTTAAGCATCCTGGGACTAAAATGACCCATTATGTCCTCCTCTCCTATCTCTAAAGAAAGCAAATGTTTTTCTGAGGACTCTCTGATTTGGGAGACATACAGTTTAAAATAACCTGTTCTTATCATGTTCAAAGTGTATAGTGGGAAATGATTCCTATATGAGGAAAATAGAGTTCTGCAATGGGAACTGGGACAGCACAATGTTTTACCTCATCAAGCCAAGTTCATCAAATGTCTGTGCTGTGTTTGCACTGAAGTCAAGCATTGCTTCCGATATGAAGATTCCATGTGCTGTGAAGGCAAATGATGATGACAGCTGAGTTGGTGTTCATTGAGTGGGAGATAGGAAAAAATATTAGGTTTAGCTCAAGAAAATAGTCTCCTAAGTAGCCTAAAATGCTGCCTAGCCCTGTCATTCCCTTTTCTGGAAACACTTGTAAATAAATTCATCACAGCTCCCATTTACACCCAGTCACAGTCAGGGTGCTTTGAGCACAGCTGTTCCTCAGGCTAGAACAGTAGTTCTCAATCTGACCCTTTGGGGGGTCACATATCAGATAACTTTCATATCAGATCTCTACATTATAATTGATAACAGAAGTAAAATTACAACTATAAAGTAGCAACAAAACAATTCCATGGTTCTGTGTCACCCAAACAGGGAATTAAAATATTAACCATTGATAATTTAATATTAAATTGAATAAAAATTAAATATTAAAAAATTGAAGCATTAGGCAGGTTGGCTTTTCTTCCTGCTACAAGGTGTTTGCCAGCCAGAGTTTATGTGCACCCAGGCAGTGCTAAGCCTAAATAATTGACAATATGTCCTAAAGTACCATGTATAGCTATTGATATCTGAAAAATATCAAAACCAAGTCCCATTTTCAGAAAATAAAAAGCCAAGCATGTGAGTCTGAGGCCACATGTTACATGTGTGTCTGACAGCCACCTACTCCTGCTTAGTAAGAAAAAAACTTCACAGGTATCCCATCAACTGTTAAACATGTTCTTTGGAAACATGGTAAATGAGATTAAGAACGTTCTTAATTTTTAGACCATTGAATTTTACTATAAGTGGTATGTTATTTACTTTCTAATTGCTGTCATCAAATCTTTGACATGAAAAACTGAAGGAAGGTAATTGAATTAGTCTTTACTGGCAATCTAAGAAGGATGGTGGAGCACCTTTTGGGTATATGCCCAGAATGATATAGCTGTGTCAAGAGGTAGAACTATTCCCAATTTTCTGAGAAACCACCAAATTGATTTCCAGAGTTGTTGTACAAATTTGCATTCTCATCAACAATGGATGAACCAATAACCATCATCAAATTTAATGGAAAGCAACAAAGCAATTCCACTAAAATCAGGGACATCAAGACTGCCTACTCTCTCCCTATCTCTTCAATATAGTATTTGAATTCCTAGCTGAAGCAATAAGACAGCTAAAGGAGATCAAGCTGATACAACTTGGAATGGAAGATGTCAAAGTATCACTATTTGCTGATGATATGTCAGTATCATCAAAGATTCAAAGAAAACTCCTACAGCTGATAAACATCTTCTGCAAAGTAGCTGGATACACAATTAACTCAATGAAATCAATAGGTCTCCAAGCAAATGAAAGACCTGTATGACAAAAACTTCAAGCCTCTGAAGAAAGAAATTGAAGAAGATATGAGAAGACAGAAAGGTCTCCCATACTCATAGATCAGTAGGATTAACATAGTGAAAATTGCCATCATACCAAAAGCAATCTACAGATTCAGTGCCATTCCCATCACAATTCCAACACAATTTATAACAATAGCCCTTGAAAAAACAATTCTCAACTTCATATGGAAAAACAAAATCTCCAGAATAGCTAAAACAATCCAGTACAATAAAAGAAATTCTGGAGGAATCACCATCCCTGACTTCAAGCTGTACTATAGAACAATAGTAATAAAAATATGGTTAGTATAAAAACAGTCAGGTTGATCAATAGCATAGAATTAAAGGTCCAGAAACGAACCCACACACCTACACCTATGGAAATTAGATTTTTTTTTTTTTTTTTACAAAGAAGTCAAAACCATACAATGGAAAACAGAGATTGTCTTCAGCAAATGGTGATGGTCTAACTGGATGTCTGCATCTAAACAAATGCAAATAAATGCATATATGTTACCCTACACAAAATGCAAGTTCAAGTGGATCAAAGATCTCAATATAAAAACAGATACACTAAATCTAATAGAACAGAAATTGGGGAATAGCCTTGAACTCATTGATACAGGAGCTACAACGTAGCTCAGGCACTAAGATCAATAATTACTAAATGGGACCTGAAACTGAAAAGCTTTTATAAGGCAAAGGACACCCTTGACAGGCCAAAATGACAGCCTACAGATTGGGAACAGATCTTCACCAACCCTAAACAACTGAGGGCTAATATCCAAAATTTACAAAAAACTCAAGAAGTTAGACACCAACAACCCAAAAAAACCCAATTAAAACATGGAGTATGGAGCAAGAGGAGAATTCTCAACAGAGGAATTGCTAATGGTAAAAAAACAATTAAAGAAACATCCAATGTTCTTAGTCATCATGGAAATGCAAATCAAAACAACTCTGAGATTCTACCACACACCGTTTAGAATGGCTAAGATCAAAAACTCAAGGGACAGCAAATACTGGTGAGGATGTGGAGTTAGGAGAAATTTTTTATTTTGGGTGCACACTTGAAACTTCCAGGAACATGGTTCTTGTATTTGGGGCAGGGAAATCCCAAAACCAAAGGCAGACACATGAAGCTCTCACCCTCAGGAATAGGCACTAGGCTGTTTAGTTGACAGGAGTACTTATCTGGAGTCCTTGATCTGTGAAAGGTGGATCCAAGGCTATTGACTCCCTGAAACTTACAAGATATTTTTTTAAGTTTACAAAAAGATAAAATATTTAGATATATTAGCATTACCACTGTACTGAAATCCACATTGTAGAAAAAGCAGTAGATTCACACATTTGAGTCATAGTAAAAACTTGGGGACTCCCAAAATAATTTTGAGTTAAAAAGCATTAACAACATTCTTCCCTCTGCCCGGAGGACTGGCTATATAGATTGGGCGGAAATGATTTTAGCGCTATGAGATGCACATTTTGTCTGTACTTAGAAGACAACCAAAGAAAACTTAAAAGGTTGAGCTTGTGATTATGTATGACAGCAGTGGTGGCACTTTAGTAGAGCTGGATGAACACTTTAACAAAATCTCCTTTGATTAATGTTAAAATTGTGAACTTTAGAATGTTTTAATTTAACAGTAGCCTAGAGGGGGATAGAAATCTGAAACATTCTTTATTACCTTAAATCATTTCCTTAGACTTTTAAAACTTGTATTTATTACCTTAAAACAGTTTTTAGGCCCTTAGAACTTACTTTAGCTTGAAATCGTTTCTGTTCTCAATTTAGTCATTTACCGTGGGACCGTGGGACACCGAAGGTTGATTGCAGAGCACAGTCACTGCAAAGCAATTTCCTTTAAATAAAGGAATAGTGGAAAGGTATACTGAAATGTGTTTTGTGAGTTTAACTTTATGAGAGTGAAGTCTGTCAGCAAGGTGAACTATCTATGTCTGGCTTCTTTCTCAGCAGAACACCTAGCAGCTCTAGAAACAGCTAGCTCTCATTTTTCCATATGTAACGAACTGAATAAGTGGATGCAGCCTTGAGGGAGGAGCTGGGTTTCTTCAACTGCCAAATTTACAAAAGTACAGTTCTTATCAATGCCATCAGAGACATGAGACAGATAAACTATAGCAGGAAGTATAATATGAATAAGCCCTATGTATTGATTAAAATGACAAAGACTTACTGCTACCTGGAGAGTTACACTAGGTGTCTATGATCTCAATGGCTTCATTGAGGACCATGGTTGGCCTATGGCTGTCATACAGAACAGCATTAAATTTTCAGCTACCACACAGGGCAGCATTGTCCTTGGACTGTCAGACCCAGAAGGTCTGAGAGATTTTCCTATGGAGGAGGAACTTGGAAAAATTGGCCTACCTTTACTTAGGCAAAGTAGAGCAGTCAACCCAACAGTGTCCACACTTTGTGCAGAGCTCTGGTGGCAGGTGAGGCGTGGGTAGTTTTTCCCAGTGGTTAGCATTAATTCACACAATTCAGGTGGCATAGTCTGCGCCCTATTTATCTTCTATGGAAACCTTAAGGACTGGCATTCCTATCATGGTAAACTTTTTTATTAAACATTTTTTAAAGATTTATTTATTTATTTTATGTGTATGAGTACACACTGTAGCTGTACAGATAGTTGTGAGCCTTCATCTGGTTGTTGAGAATTGACTTTTAGGACCTCTGCTCGCCCAGTCAGCCCCGCTTACTCAGATAGGCCTCTCTCGCTCTGGTAGAGGCTGCTCGCTCTGGTAGACCCCACTCACTCAGGCCCAAAGATTTATTTATTGTTATAAATAAATACACAGTAGCTGTCTTCAGACACACCAGAAGAAGGCATCAGATCTCATTACGGGTGGTTGTGAGCCACCATGTGGTTGCTGGGATTTGAACTCAGGACCTTCAGAAGAGCAGTCGGTGCTCTTACCCACTGAGCCATCTAACCAGCCCTTCATTAAACATTTTAAACAGCATATTCAACAGATCTTTGAAGAGTTTGAGGAACATAATCTGTTGTTTTCTTTAACCTTTTTATTTTTTTATTAATCATTTTTATTTGTTTGCATTTTGAATGATACCCCCTTTCTGGTTTCCTCTCCACAATCGCCCCATTCCATCTCCCCTCTCCCCCCTCCCCTTTCTTCAGTGAGGGTGGTCCTCTACCCATTCATCCACTTCTGCCTCACCACTCTAGCATTCCCCTATGCTGGGGCATCAAGCTTCCACAGGACCAAGGGCCTCCCCTCCCATTGGTTCCAAATTAGGCAATCTTCTGCTACATATGTACAAGAGTATACATGGCTCCCTCCATGTATACTCTTTGGTTGGTGGTTTAGTTTCTGGGAGCTCTGGATGGCTATGGGAAGTCTGTTCTTCCTGTGAGGTTGCAATCCTCTTCAGCTTCTTCAGTCCTTCCCCTAGCTCTTTCATTGGGGTCCCTAGGATCAGTCTGATGATGCTTGGCTATGAGTATTTGCATCTGTATTGGTCAGATGCTGGCAGAACCTCTCAGGCAACAGCCATACCAGGCTCCTGCCAGCAAGTACTTCTTGGTATTAGCAATAGTGTCTGGGTTTGGTGTCTGCTGATGGGATGGATCCCTAGGTGGGGCAGCCCATAGTCTATTAAGCATACATGAGCTAAACAAACTATTTGAGTTTTTTGTTGTTTTTTGTTTTGTTTTGTTTTGTTTTTAGTTACTATCTATAGGCTTAACCTTGAAAACACGTACAGGAAGCTAAATAAAACTTGTCATTAAATGAATTACACAACAGTTTACAAGTTAGTAGCTTTTATAAGATTAGGGTTTTACAACTTTATCCCTGTTAAGTTTCAGCCTTAAAATTTTGACTTTGTGATTTAGTTGAAAATACTTTAGCATCAAAATAAAACTTTAAGCCATAAATGTAGTTCACAGAGAAACTTGGAACTTTACCAGACCATAAATACAGTCTACAGAGAGACTAAAAACCTTACTTATTAAATTCCTTTTATAACCATCATTATAAAATATTACAGTTTTTATATAACTCAGTTTATCCAAATAGCTAAAACTTAACAAAGTTTGCAAAGAAAAAGAGGCTAGGCATATATCTTCAAGTCAGTTAGCATTAAACTGAGTAGTCCTTAAGAATTTACAAATTTCCTTGTATAAATTTTCTAGAAACCTAGTGCTTAACACAGTAGCAAGTATATTAGTAGTTAGATATAAATCTTAAAGTCAGCTTTTATTAATCTGAGTAGACTTTTATAATTTTAGCAATTTGTTATATAAAATCTATACTAACCTAAAATATTTCAGAGACCTGATATTTAATCTGAAGAGATAAAATGGTAAGTATACATCTTTAGGACTAAGAAGTTTTATATTTTCTGCTTTATGCTATGTGGTAATCTTAATCAAGATAGTGAAGTTACCTGGTGTGTATCCTTTAACCTAATTAAAGACGGCTGTCAACCATGTGGTTGCTATATAAAATATCTAATTTTTAGTAGATCTATTTTTTAAACAAGAGTTGAATCTAAGTTACATATACAGTATATTTTAAACAAGAGTCGAATTACATAAATAGTATGTTATAGCAAATTAAGATTACTTTATGTATATAAGTTTTTAAGTATCAACCTTTTATTACAAGTTTTTTCCTCTTTTTTATTAGATATTTTATTTATTTACATTTCAAATGTTATCCCCTTTCCTGGTTTCCCCTCTAAAAACCCCCATCCCATCCCCTCTTCCCCTGCTCGCCAACCTACCCACTCCTGCTTCCCTGTCCTGGCATTCCCCTACACTGGGACATCAAGCCCTCTCAGGACCAGGGGCCTCTCCTCTCATTGATGTCCAACAAGGCCATCCTCTGATACATATGCAGCTGTAGCCATGGGTTCTTCCATGTGTATTCTTTGGTTGGTGGTTTAGTCCCTGGGAGCTCTCTCAGAATTGACAAATGGAACCTCATAAAATTACAAAGCTTCTGTAAGGCAAAGGACACTATCAATAGGACAAAATGACAACCAACATATGGGGGAAAGATCTTTACCAACCCTACATCTGATAGAGGGCTAATATCCAATATATTCAAAGAACTCAAGAAGTTAGACTTCAGAAAACCAAATAATCCTATTACTACAAGTTTTAAGCTAACTTTTGTTACAGATTTTCTAACAATACCCAATGAACTTACAAATCTAGAGATAACTGATAGCATAGTTTTAAGAGTTTTTTTTGAGAGCAGGAAACTCATGGAGATAAAGGGGTTTGGGTTTTGTTGCTGTTGTCTTGTTTTTGTTTTTGTTTTTGTTTTTGTTTTTTTTGAGGGGGACATAGAGAAACTTTAGATTTATGAGATTTGGGGTTTGTTGTTACATATGAGGGAGAATATGGCCACATATATCTTGAAGGTGCCAGACTAAACATGTCCAACATAACAAACTAGGACATGAGGGGCATGGGGATAGCAAGAGAGGAGAGAAGGGATAAGCAGATCAAAAGACAACCAAGAGCAGAGACAGCCAGGATCCAACAGGCCAAGAGAGCACAGAGCCAAAATGGCCAAGGTTATACAGGAAAGAAAAGCTGATGGAAGGGAAAGAGAAACCCAGCCCTTGGGAGGAAGAAGTTTAGGGAAGGGGTGGAGTGAAAAGTGCTAGAAGGAGAGACACAACTACTGGGTGAGACTTGTCCCAAGTGTCACTAAGACCTAATTCTAGTTTTAATTCAAGACTCATGCTTATTTCTGGAATGCTATTTCATTCAGCAAAAGCTTTCTGTCTTATGCAAATACTGTTATCTTCATACAAACTAAAAAGGTGCCTATAGTTCAAAATAGCTGGATATACTCAAACCATCAAATTTAAGTTTGCCTCATCTTTGTTTTTAAGGTTTATGGTGTCATAGCCATATAAAATTTGACTTTGTTCTTTTTCTATTATACCAATACACTAGTTTGTTATGACCTATTAAGTCTGAAACAAAGTAATTAGTGATCTTCTAAGCATGTGTTTGTACTAATATGAATACCTTCAACTTGGTAACAGAGTTTTTCCCCACTATCACTAAAGTCTTATTTATATTTTTCTATCAATAGTTTCCTAAATAGCTATAATTCTCCCTTGCCAATAAAGTGTGTGTGTGTGTGTGTGTATAGAACAAAATTTAGTTATTTGACTACTCAAAATTATTGGGTTATCTCTCAGTTGGTGTGAATTTGAAAAGGGTTAAGAGGTGTGGCCTTGTTGGAAGAAATAGGTCAGTGAGAGTGAGATTTGGGGTTTCAAAAGCCTGCACCATTCAGTTGGCTCTCACTTTCTCAGTCTCCGAGTGAAGATCAGGATGTAAGCTCTCAACTACTGCTCCAGTGCTGTGTCTACCTGCCTGTTGCTATGCTCCCTGCCATGGTAGTTAATACTTTTGTCATTCTGTAGAACTATGAGTTCCACATTAAGTGTTTTATTTTATAAGTTACCATGTTGCCATGGTTGTTGTGACTCTTCACAGCAATAGAAAAGTAGATAGCGATGACAGTAATGTGCTCTATGAAGGTCAAGCTCAAGAGGTTTCAGAGGGGGGTAATATTAGAGACAATTCTTGTGATATTTTCACAAAGAATGCGAATGTTTTTGTTATTGTTCTAGGAATCTGCCTGAGAATAAACTGAAAAGTTTGGGACAATTTTTTATTGTCACAACAAATTCCACGATAGGCTAATAGTGACTATGTCACGTGGTTATTAGTGATCACTTTATATAGATCTACAATGAAAATGAGCAATCAGGGCAAAAAAAGAAAAAGAAAGAAAGAAAAGAAATACAAAATGTACAACTTGTGGAGAAAAGGGGCACCAGGAAATTTAATGCTGGAGCCAAGTCCTATGCTTAAACAGATGAGAAGCTTAAAGAAAGGCCTGATACAAAATGGAACAAGGGAAGTAGGGCCCTCAGCACAAGACCCCACAGGGCTAAGCTTCCAATTTGTAAAAAGAAAATGACAAAGTAATGCCCTGCATCTGAAGCAAATAAAAGCTTATTCAACAAAGGGAAGCACCAGAAAATCAAATCTCATGCAAATGTGGTTCAAGGAAGGGGTTAGATTTCATAGAAAGTAGGCAACAGAAGTTGGCAAAATTGAATATGCGCCTCTGGCTTTAGAGTCAAGAAGGGTTCATGGGATGAATGAGCTATAGAATCTTCTTTCTTTATGGAAAACTATTAAGAAAGAATAGTTAAAGAAGACTATTAAGGCTAGGCATATAGCAGGAGACACTTTGCATAGAGGCCCAGAGAGGTCATTGTGTGAAACCATGAAAGTGAAGCCTGGATTGTGCTGGAGACCCGAAAATATTGCTGATGCCAGAGCCATGGAATGTCTGCCAGGGAGTGCTGCATGTAGCACAAGAGAGGGAAGTGTGCTGTAAACTGCACAGGCAGAATGATGGTGTCATCTAAACTCCTTAACATGGGCATAGAGTTACAGGATTTGGAATTTGCCCTGCTGAGTTTTGTTGTTGCTTTGTTTGTGCAGTATTTCTTTACTACACTCCTATCTCTCCCTTTTGAAATCATGGTGCATATTTTGTGCCATTTTATGTTGGAAGTATGTAACTCTCTTTTTGTTTTTACAAGAGGTTACAGTTAAGAGATTGCTTTGAATCTCATAAGAGACTTTGGATTTTGAATTTTTAAACTGTGTTGAGACTGAAAGAAACTATGGGGACTTTTGAAGTCAGATTAAGTAAGTGCATTTTACATTATATTATGACCACAAGTCTATGGGGGCCAGGGAGTTGGAATGTGTGCTTTGAATGAGAATGGCCCCCATAGACTTATATGTTTGAATGCTTGGTCCCTACATAGTGGGACTGTTTGGGAAGGATTAGAGATATGGCTTTGTTAAAGGAGGTGTGCCACCAGGGATAGGTTTTAGGGTTTCAAAAGTCTACATCATTCAAGTCTCTCTCTCTCTCTCTCTCTCTCTCTCTACCTGCCACCAATTGCAGATCACTATATAAGATCTGAGCTACTGCTCCAATGCCATGTATGCCTGCCTTCTGCCATGCTCTCCTCCACAACTGTCACATACACTACCACCTTCTGAAACAGTAAGCCTCCAATATGGCAGGTACATAGTGAGAGTAAATGAGTAATAGAGGTTAATGGGGGAAAAACAGTGGACCTTTAGGATAAGAAATCAGAATCAATCTCAATTTGGATTTTGTCAGTCAAGTGCCATGAAGAAAGAGATGAGAAAGTATTCAAAGGAATGATTACACTGATGGACTTTGAAATTTATTAATCTGACTAAAAGAGGATAAAAATTTTATAGGTTGTATTTATAAACTATTTTGGAGGGGGATGGCAAGAAGGTGAGAAGAAAGGAAATAGGGAAGGATGGTTGTACAGAAGTTGAAAAGGGGAGAGGGGAAAAAGGTAGAAGGTAGGAGGTAGTGGCACAGAGAGATGCCTGAACTTGAGATTATAGAGAAGTTTCCAGAACTGGCAGAGTCAAAGCCTAGAGCCTAGAAATATTATGAGCTAAACTATGCTCCTTCCAAACTCATGCACTGAAACCTAATCTGTACAACCTCAAACATGACTATATAAAAGACATGATTGAGCTAAAATGAAGCCAAGCATATGTGGCCCCACCTCACCCTGACTGGTGTCTTTACAAAAAGGTAAGTTGGATACACAAAGACATATCATGGAGACCTGTGCATGGGCTTCAGTCCATATGAGGACACAATGAGATAGTAATTTTCCACGCCAAAACTAGGGGCCTCAGAAGAAACAACCTAATTGTTGTCAATATCCTACTCTGGGACTTTGAGCTACCAAAGCTGTGAGAAATAAAATGGCTGCAGTTGAAGTCTTCAGCCTGTACTAATCTGTTAAAGGAGTCCCAGCAAAATTATCTAGAGGCCATCCTGGAACTGAGCGGCCAAGGTGGGGTGGAAGACAAGATGGCTGGAGAAAAAGAGCTAGAAGGATCCAGGACTGGGACCATCATTTACCAAGAATGTCAAAGCCTCAATGGTAACTTGAGAAGTTTTAACAAGAACAACCTTTGGAGTCAGGAATGAAACTCTAAAGTTAAACTATGAGGAATGCAAGGGACCAACATTGAGGGAGAGTGTACTGGGAAGACAAAAGATGGAAATATCATCCAGTCTTGAATTTTACACCTCTTAAGCTAGTCTAACTCTATGCTTCAATTCTGTGTCAACTTTTCTGCAAAGCTGTTCCAAACAAAACATTTTATGAGGCGTTCAGTTTCTGTGACAGAAAGCTGCCTCTTGCAACCTGCCTCACTCAGAGATTTCAATAGGCACTTTAAGTATAATCATGAGATGAGAAAGGGGGTAGGACAGTCACTGGATAACATCATTGGCTACCAAGAATTACTACTAGATTCTGACAGATGTGTTTGCAAGGTTCTGAGAAGTGTGGATCTGTTTTCACAGAAGGCTGTTATTGGCAATATTCTGTACTACAACAGGAGTGACTACGAATACAGTTTACTCATGTTTATGAAGTATGCAGTCTGAATATTTTTCACCTAGGAAATTGCCTAGGCTTTCAGAAATTTTCCAAGTCAGTGAGTATAGTGGTTTCAATAAGAATGACCCCCATAGACTCATGTATTTGAATGTTTGATCTTAGGAAATGACACTCTTAGGAGGTATGGCCTTGGGGTTGGGGATTTAACCCAGTGATAGAGCACTTGCCTAGCAAGCGCAAGGCCCTGGGTTCAGTCCTCAGCTCTAAAATAAAAAGGAGGTATGGCCTTATTGGAATAGGTTTGGCCTTGTTGGAGGAAGTAGGTCACTGGGAACAGACTTTGAGGTCTAAGAAGCTCAAGTCTGGCTAATTCCACCCACCATAATTATAATAAACTAAACCTCTGAAAGTGTAAGCCAGCCCCAATTAAATATTTTTTTCATTAGAGTCACTGTGATAATAGTGATTCTAC
Organism: Montemys delectorum; assembly: GCA_019843815.1. Lineage (NCBI taxonomy): Eukaryota > Metazoa > Chordata > Mammalia > Rodentia > Muridae > Montemys > Montemys delectorum. Next base: position 15,611 of record JADRCD010190083.1, read on the forward strand.
ACAGTGATAAATACCCTAACTAAGGTAGTGAGGTACGTAACTCTAAGCAAGAGTTTCCTTTAGAATGATCATCACAAATTAGCACATATCAAGCATCTTCTAATGGGTCACAGGTTGTATAAAAGGTTTTCACAAGAATTTTTTAAAAAGTCCCAACTTAATTCTTTAAATGACATTAAAGCAAGAGCATTATTAAATCTATTTTACCTGTCAACAAATAAAATAGAGCTAAGAAAAAAATGTAAAACTTACTCAAGAAGTAAAAGTTAAGCCTACAACTTTCATATCATGTTCACACCACGGATACGTTTCCACACACGGATCTCTTCATTATCATTATAAGTAGGTCTCAAATAAGGAGACTCTACATGTATTTAATGGCTGCCTATAATGTTATTTTGAAGGCCATCTGGCTTTAGTGAGAATACTCACAAATAAGAGATTGCCAGCTGTAACGTTCATCAACTAGTGAAAAATGAAATTGAACAATTTCTTTTGGGTGATCCCATTAATGAAAATGCCTAACGAATCCTTTTCAGGGAACTAAATACTTTACTTAATTTTCTTTCTTAAGAAATTATTTTAGTGGCTGGGAATATGGTTCTTCTGTTAAAAATAGGTTCTGCTCTTGCAGAGGACCTGAGTTTGATTACCAGCATCCACATCCAGCACCTCACAAATGCCTGTAACTCTAGCTCCAGAGGGTTTGAGTTAACAATTCTGGCCTCCATGGGCACCCGTACTGATAGACACCTGCATTCACAGCCATATAACCCCTTTTCCCACACACCTAAAATTATAATAATTTTTAAAAATGTTTTAACTGTTCTCTGAGAAAAGAAGTGTGCTTGTGAATGTCCTTGAAGCTACTTACCTCTACTAAGCTCCTAATTTTTCCCCAAAGAATGTTTTTTGAAGGTAGGATATTCTTTCTGGCCTCTAGTCACTGAAAGGAGTCATTGAGATTCTGGGCTAATTGGATGCTTCTGGTCTCAGCTTCCTGTTCTCAACAGAAGATGAGGAAATCTGAAGGATGCCTGCTGCCCAGAGACTTGGTGACTCAGGGACTTGATGACTTTGTGTGCAGCCTGTGAGTTGACTTCTGGTCAGGGATATTGTGTAATCCTGGAACTAATTCTACAGGAGATGGGAAATGGGAAACAAAGAATCATTTGAACTTACTTTATCAAAACCTTACAACAGAAAAGGCTAATGTTTAAAGAAAAAAATTCAACCTAAGAGTTCAATATAGATGAATTGTGATCCCCTCCACTGGCTGTGGTTATATAGTCTTGGGCAGGATCCATGTCGTGGACTCCCTGGGGATGGATATTTGCTTAAAATACATCCAAAAGGCAACAATAGAAGAGCTGTGCTAACAGCAGAGGACTGCATAATAGAGCCTTCCTGGTTTTTGTGTTTATAATCTTTTCTCTAGACCAGAAGAACTCCATCCAGGTGGAAGTGAGTCTGAAACAGATGTGTATGTGAGGCCAGGCTAAGAGTGAGTCTGAGAGGAGTACCAGTCTGGCACCAGGAGGCCTAGACAGGGAGCTAGCCTGAGATGGTCACCTGCCCAGAACTGGGCAGGCCCAGAAGGGCTCCAGGGTAGGGAACTAGCCAAAGATTATAACCTCAACTGGGACCATAGTTCCCAGGAAGGAGTGAGCTCAGGATACCCAAAATACAATCCACAAACCACAAGAAACTCAAGAAGAAGGAAGACCAAAGTGTGGATACTTTGTTCCTTCTTAGAAGGGGGAACAAAATAACCATGGAAGGAGTTGCAGAGACAAACTATGGGGCAGAGACTGAAGGAAGGACAATCCAGAGACTGCTCCACCTGGGAATCCTTCCCATATTCAATTACCAAACCCAGACACTATTGTGGATGCCAGCAATATAGCTGTCTCCTGAGAGGCTCTGTCAGTGTAGAAGTAGAGGCTCACAGCCATCCATTGGACTGAGCACAGGGTCCCCAATGAAAGAGCTAGAGAAAGGACCCAAGGGGTTTGCAGCCCCTTAGGATGAACAACAATATGAACTAACTAGTTCCCTCAGAGCTCTCAGGGACTAAACCACCAACCAAAGAGTACACATGGTGGGACTCATGGCTCCAGCTGCATATGTAGCAGAGGATGGTCTAGTCAGTCATTAATGGGAGGAGAGGCCTTTAGTTCTGTGAAGGTTCTATGCTCCAGTGTAAGGGAATGCCAGGGCCAGGAAGCAGGAGAGGGTGGGTTGGTGAGCAGAGAGAGGGAGAAGGGAACAGGTTTTTGTTTTTGTTTTGTTTTGTTTTTTTCTCGGAGGGGAAATCGGGAAAGGAGATATCATTTGAAATGTAAATAAAGAAAATATCTATGCAACACCCATGGGGGAAAAAAGAAAATATCTAATTTTTAAAAAAGGAAAACATTTAATTAGAGGTTTCATTCATTATCATGGCAAGAATCATGGTGGCCTGTAGGCAGCCATGGTGGTGGAAGAACTGAGAGTTCCACATCTTGATCTGAAGACAGCAGAAGGAGTCTGTGACTCCCTTAACTTGAGCATGTGAGACATCAAAGCCTTCTCGTAAAGAAATAAACTTTCTCTCACAAAGGCTATGCCTACTCCAACAAAGCCACAACTCCTAACAGTGCTACCTGCTATGGACCAAGCGTTCAAATACAGGAGTCTGGGGGGGGGGCATTTCTATTCAAACCACCACAACACCTATAAATATGAACTTCCTACTTAGTACTACTTTTGTTTTGTCCTATTGGTTTATAGTATGTTGTGTTTTCATTTCTAAGAAATTTTACATTTCTTAATTCTGTGCGTTATTCATTTTGACAGTGTGCTGTTCAGTCTCTATGAGTTTGTATGTATTATGTAGTTTCTCTTTCTGTTGATCTCTGCCTCAACTGCATTATAGCCAGATAGAACGCAATAAATTATTTCAATATTTCTGTATGTGTTGATTTGGTTTGAATTCATATATGGTATATTTTTTAAAAAGTTCTATGGACTGGTAAGGAGAGTGTATATTCATGAGCGTTTGAATGGAATAAACTATAAATGTCCATTAGGTCGATTTTCTCAAAGGTTCAATCTAACTCAGATGTTTCTCTATTTTTTCCCTTGGAAACTATGATAAATATTCTTGGTTGTCAACTTGAGTGCCTCTGGAATGAATTATAATCCAGAAACTGTCAGAGATTGTTTTTGTTTGTCTTGGGTGAATCCACTTCTAGTAAGGGCCTTTAGAGTAGGAAGCCATACTGCTTTGATCCAGATTTTGACGGAAGAAGGCAAATTTTAATCTGAGCCACACTTCTGATGGAGTTCTATATAAGGACATAAAAGAAGGAAGTTTTTACTCTTTGCCTATTTGCCCTCACCTTGCTAGAACATTCCATTCCTTTCCTGGCATTAGAGTCTACTTCTTCAGGATTCCAGCACCTGCTGAAGCCCAGCTGAGACATCCAGCCTTGTGACTGAGCATCTACTGGATTCTTGGACTTTATATTCACAGCCAGCCACTGTTAGATTATCTGGACTGCATCCTGTAAGTCATCTTAATAGATCCCCTTTACATATATGAATATATATATTACATATAATATACATATTATATACACACACACACATACATGTATAGAGAGAGGGCAGGATTCATTCTATAAATTCTGCTATTCTGGAGAACTCTAATACAGTCACTATACAGAAATTAACAAGCATACTGGTCTAGAAACCTTAAACTTAATATTTGCACATGGGTTCCCACATTGTATTAAATATGTAAGGTCTTATCTCTATAGGTTTGACTATAGAAATGAATAAATTATTCTCCAAATAATGATGAAAAACAGCAAAAGAGTATAATAAAAACAATAAAAATGTAAAAACTAAGGCTGAAGAGACAGAGCAGAGGTTAAGAGCACTGGCTGCTCTTTTAGATTGAGGTTAGATTCCCAGAACCCACGTGATGGCTCACAACTACTTGTTGCTCCAGATCCAGAGGATTTGATGCCCTTTCCTGGCTTCCATGGGCACTGTATGCAAGTAGTGCACAGACATACATGTTTGAAAAACACCCATACACATACAATTAAACAAAGCAAAACAGAACACTGCATTTATTAGTATTTCTTCCCTGGTGGGCTTAGTTCTAAATCATTTCACCTTATGTAGTGGAGTTTCACATAGCAAACTGCATTGATGGGGTAGGTATTATTGACAATACTACTTTAGATCTTTAAAACAGATTTGGGGTATGAATTGACTCTGGTGTTTAGGTCAATTTCTTTTTATATTTTGTATCAGGCACAACTGTGCTGAGGTGAGTAGAATAGTTCTCAGTTCATTCGTTTGTGTTCTTTCTGGCTGGGCACTTTTGAGGGACAGAGGGGATGGTAACCCCTAAATTACAGGTTCCCTCTGACTTCAGCAGCAGCTTTGGCAGGGTGACTGCTTCATGTACCATTTTAGCACCATCTCCTGTTCAGGATTCATCCCCCAGCTCTTTGGGCCCAGAAGTGTGTCTAGTCTTTAATCCTTCCTACTGAGAATAGACTTTCAACCAAAAGTTCCGAAATGTGATGAGGACACTTCATATTCATCAAAGGGAAACTCCACTAAGAGAAAGTCTCAATTTTGAACATCTATGCCTCAAAAGCCAGAGCATCCACATTCATAAAATAAACTTTACTAAACCTCAAAACATACATTTAACCTCACACAATAGTAGTAGGAGACTTCAACACCCAGAATGGACAGATCACTGAAACAGAAACTAAACAGAGACACAGTGAAACTAATAGAGGTTATGAACCAAATAGATTTAACAGATATCTACAGAACATTTCACCCTAAAACAAAAGAATATACCTTCTTCTCAGCACTCCAAAATCGACTATATAATTGGTCACAAAACAACCCTCAATCGATACAAGAAGATTGAAATAATCCTATGCATCCTATCAGATCATCATGGCCTAAGGCTGACCTTCAATAACAGCAAAGACAACAGAAAACCCACAAACACGTAGAAACTGAACAACTCTCTACTCTGTGACCCTCTTCCAGCTAACAGCTGGTTCTTTCAGACCTTGCCTTGCCACAAATAGCCATGCCTTTCTCCAAGGCCCTGCTAATAGCCATGCCTCTCTCCAAGTTCCTGTTATGCCAGAACTCCTGCCTCCAAAGACTGAAGATTGGCCCACAAGATGCTGATGGAATGGAGGATGGGTTTCTCTCTACCTACCTGCTTGTAACAAAGACAGATGAATAATGATGGAGAACTGAAAGCATACCATGCCTCAGTCTCATCATTTTTTTAACCCTTTCCCGCAGTCCAGTTCCCTTAATTTTTTGCAAGTTCCTACTCCCATTCCAGAAGGACCATTCGTGTGTGGCTGCAGGCAGCCACATTACTCAATGATTACTTGGTCAGGGAAAAAAGAAAGAAAAAAAAAGAAAAACTTCCTGGAATTTAATGAAAATATTGACACATCATACCCAAACTTATAGGACACAAAGAAAGCAATGCTAAGAGGAAAATTCATAGCACTAAGTGTCCTGGTAAATAAACTGGAGAGATCTTACACTAATAACTTAACAGCACACCAGAGAGCTCTAGAGCAAAAGGAAGCAAACCCACCCAAAAGGAGTAGAAGGCAGGAAATAGTCAAAGTCAACCAAATCAACCAAACAGAAACAAAGAAAACAATGCAAAGAATCAACAAAACCAAAAACTGGTTCTTTGAAAGAATCAACAAGATGGGTAAACTCCTAGCCAAACTAACTGAAGGGCCCAGAGGCAGTATCCAAATTAACAAAATCAGGAATGAAAAGGGAGACATAAACAACAGAAACAGAGGAACTTTAAAAAAATTCATCAGATTCTACTATAAAAGCCTATACACAACAAAACTGGAAAATCTAGATGAAATGGATGGTTTTCTAGACAGTTACAGCATACCAAAGTTAAACTAAGAGCAGGTAAACTATCAAACAAGCCCATATTGCACAAGGAAATAGAAGAAGCCACTAAAATCCACCCAACCAAAAAAAAAAGCCCAGGGCCAGATGGACTTAGTGCAGAATTCTACCAGACGTTCAAAGAAGATCTGATACCAATATTCCTTAAACTGTTCCAAAGATTAGAAACAGAAGGAACACTACCTAACTCTTTATGAAGCTGCAATTTCTCTGATACTTAATGTCCACCCTCCAACTATTCCACATCTCATACCTCCTCGCCAGCCACCTGTCTCCACACGGATGTCCCAACCTCACCACCTCCCCCCCAACCAGACCTCTAAATTCCCTGGGGCCTCTAGTCTCTTGAGGGTTAGGTACATCTTCTCTGATTGAACCCAGACCCAGAAGTCCTCTACTGTATGTGTGTTAGGAGCCTCATATCAGCTGGTGTATGCTGCCTGGTTGGTGATCCAGAGTTTGAGAGATCTCGATCTCAGGGGTCAAGGTTAATTGAGACTGCTGGTCCTCCTACAGGGTTGCCCTCCTCCTCAGCTTCTTCTAGCCTTTCCCTAATTCAATCACAGGGTTAAGCAACTTCTGTCCATTGGTTGGGTGCAAATATCTGCATCTGTCTCTTTCAGCTGCTTGTTGGGTCTTCCAGAGTGCAGTCATGATTGGTCCCTTTTTGTGAGTGCTCCATAGCCTCAGTAATAGTCGGAGGGTGGATGGGGGGGGGGGAAGGAAATAAAATCTGGAGTGTAAATAAATAAATAAATAAATGATTAAAAGAAAAAAAAACTAAATTGTCTTAACTTCAAAATCTGACAGCCCTAATCTCTGACATCTTATTCATCTGTTATAATTACTGATTTAACAGTCCAGATTTTGTCAATTGTCTATATTTTTATGCCCTCAAGATCAGGAGTGATAGATGATGCTGGCTCAGACCTCCCTCCTAGCCCCTCTTCTAAGTGCACTGCAATTCCTTCTGGGTGAGTAGCCATCTGTGTGGACAGGATGTTTTCTACTCTACACATTGTAGACACAGACATGCCCAGAAATTCCCTGGTATCCAGCAGGGCTCTTATGCTAAGCCAAATAAACAATAGCAATTTGACTAATTTATACATCCATATTCTCGTGTATTAATAAATGCTTCAAGAAATTGAGATTGGACCTAGAATAAATTAAATATTTTATCAATTACAAGTTCATGATAAAGTGAGATGAATAACTTTCCCTTAAACATGAAATGGTGGGTTTGGGAAGGTGGCTCAGCAGTTAAGAGAACTTGTCGGGCATCAATGGGAGGAGAGGCCCTTGGTCCTGTGAAGGCTCGATGCTCCACCCAGTGTAGGAGAATGTCAGGGTGGGATCTAGGAGTGGGTGGTGGGTGGGATCACACCCTCATAGAAGCAGGAGGACAGGGATGGGATGGGGGTTTCTGAGGGCGGGAATCGGGAAAGGGGATAACATTTGAAATGTAAATAAATAAAATATCCAATTTAAAAAAAGAGAGAGAACTTTTTGGTCTTGCAGAAGATGTGAGTTTGATTCCCAGTACCCACATAATGGCTCACAACCTCTCCTAAGTCCAGTTCCAGGGAATGAGACACCTCTTCTGAGCTCTATGGGTACCAGGCATTCATGTGCATACATACATTTAGGCAAAATACTTAGACACATAAATAAATTAGATAGATAGATAGATAGATAGATAGATAGATAATGAGTACTAGGCATTCATGTTCATTCATACACTTAGGCAAAATACTTAGACACATAAATAAATTATAGATAGATAGATAAATAGATAGATAGACAGACAAATAGATGATAGATGATAAATGACAAATTTTTAATCAAATGGTCACCCAAAACTATTGGCATTCTATCTGAAATGTCCCAGAGATGTTATGATCACCGCATAATTTTTCTTGATATTTCAGTTGTGGGTCCTCTCACACTTCCATATTACTTTTTTTTTAACAAAATTAATTAGCATACATACAGTGATAAAAAAATGAAGCTGAGCTTATGGTCTTAGCATGAAGCAAAAGTCAGAAGCTTGGGCAAATATGCAAAAATCAGTATTATTTGGTTACTAAGTTTTAAGAACGCAACCAAAGCCAACCTATAAAGTTTACTTTAGGATGAGTCTAAGAAATGTGAGCTGGTCCAAGAATTTCAGATACAACATTGAAAAACATCACTGTTTGTCATGCCTACTCCCTTCAGTAACAGGAAGACAGTACCTTCCTCTCCAAGTGCCCATCTCAAGTTCAAGCTCCACGGAAGGGACTGTCAGCCCACTGCTGTCTTTACTCCTGTCGGCCACATGGTGTCACTGTTGAAAGCCTGTTTATTTTTCTAAAAATGGTCCCTTCACAGGGAGCAGTCCTAAGATTGCCAGCCCCTTCTAGAGCTATAGGGACCCTTCCTGGGAAACAGAGCTTCCGTCTATACTCAAGGCTCTTAAGGATACTGTTTTGAATCCCCATTTCTGGAGAGAGTGCCATGCTGGAATGGCCAAGAACAGTCTAGAGGCAGAAAGGAAACTGGAAAGGAGCCGGCGAGTGTGGATAAACAGACCCCTAGGCATCGGCTCTGGGTGTTTGCTCTACCGCGGAACACGTATGCCTCTCCGGCAGGGACCAGTGGGTTTAAATGGTAGTGGTTACAGAATGCTCTGCTCTCTTCTATATTTCTCATGTTTCTCCATCATATATGGGGTTCTCATGAAAGCTACTTATGGCACCCTTGTATTGCTTTGCCTCAACTCCCTTTGAATTTTATTTGGGGCTTATACTGTAGTACCCCATCTGATCCTGGGTACTTGCAAATCATAATAGCCTGTTCTTTTACCCATTAAAATGTGCTTATGCTCATGCCTGGACACTCAAAATACACTAGCCCTGGGGCCATGGTGAGTTAGTCTTGTAATCTTAACCCATTTATACAACTGTGACAAAATACTACCCACTGTGTAATTTATAAATGATAATACACTTGAATGCTCTTCCAGAGGTCCTGAATTCAATTCCCAGCAACCACATGGTGGCTCATAACCGTCTGTAATGAGATCTGACGCCCTCTTCTGGTGTGTCTAAAGATGGCTAAAGTGAATTCATATACATAAAATAAATCTTTGAGCTGGAGCGAGGGAGGGCCAGAGCAAGTTGGGGGGTTGGGGAGCCAGCAGAGGTCCTGAGTTCAATTCCCAGCAACCACATGTACAGATGGCTCACAACCATCTGTACAGCTACAATGTACTCATATACAATAAATAAATAAATAAATAAATAAATAAATAAATAAATCTTTAAAAAAAAAAAAAAGAAAGAAAGAAAGAAAAAGAAAAGGAGGGGCTAGAGAGATAGCTTGTGGTTAAGAGCACTGACTGCTCTTCCAGAGGTCCTGAGTTCAATTCCCAGCAACCAGATGGTGGCCCCCACCCTGTTGTCAGTGTAAACGTACACATACATGAGTTTCAAAATCAGCCAGAGGCACCTCTCAGCTTCTTAACACAGCACTGTCTGCCTTTGACCAAGTTCTCACATACATTATCTCAGCCAGACGTTACCATTCCCATGGACAAACAAGGAAAGAAAAAGCTGAGTGACACTGGGGACCTGCTTAAGGTAACACAACTAGACAGGAGCAAAGGCTAAGTTCCATGTGTCACCTCCTCACTTCTTGTCCCACTCCTTGCTCCCTTTCTAAAGATCAGCAGCCTGGCTGGGCCTGGCCCTGGGCCTTATTAAAGAGTCATAGCAAAGCCATTTTCTAAAAAGCAGCCAACTCCTCCAAGTTCTCAGAGGCCCTGAAATGTGAAGTGTATGAATGATGTGATGTGTTCACCTTGGGCATACTACAGGTTGTGTAAGCACTAGCTCACTGGTCCTCATCAGACCAGACAGTTCCAAACAAATGACTTAATATTTGAAAGTTCTTGAGATCCAAAGTCTATAAGCATAGTATGAATGAACTCCCAGTAGCACCAGAAACCTCAACATCTGTCCCAAAGTAGATGGCTTAAAGGGCTGTCCTATAAAAACATCAAGTCATGATGGAGGTGGCTGGGGGTCTCAGTCAGATCTAACAAGACTGACTGATTAGGACAGAATGATCCCAAAGTAGACTACGTGGTGACTCTGGCCTATTCCCAGTGCCTGACAAAGTAGACTGCATGGTGACTCTGGCCTATTGCCAGTGCCTGACAAAGTAGATTGTATGGTGACTCTGGTCTATTGCCAGTGCCTAACAAACAATGTGACTAGAAAAGGATGCTAAAATTGTGTCCAGGCACATTGGAAGACACTACTGGGAAAGACTCATGCGTTTGCCCCGTGTACAAGACTGGAGAACTCAACCTACATGTTTCAAGAACTTATCCTTTCTGATGGCCATTGTTCTGTTTACTAGAATCATCCAAAGAGCTTTTCAATCTGCTGACAGGATGAGGAACAAGTGCTGAAGCCACTGGATTACAGTTTCAAAGAGCTGGTCGAATCAATCCAAATGCCTTTTAAAGTGCCTCGGTGGTTTTGATTGATGACCGTGATCTGACATCCGTTGCAGGTTAATTGGTGATGTCATCTGAGTCCAAGAATCACTGTGGTAAGGGTGTCACTCTGTACAGAAGTAATCATTCTCAGCCTTGGCAAATTGCTTGGATTAAGTAGAAACTCGTGTTTTCAACTGCTTCAAGTTCACAGCAAAACTGAGCAGCTCATTCTGTCTGTGTACACAACTGCTTCTATGCACATGGTGCCCCCTTTGAACAATTGGAAATTCTGAAATGAGGACGTTAAATGACACATTCCTGAGTTACCAATGGGTCTAATAAGAAAGCAAGGTGGGAATCTTGAGGCAAAAATTAAAACACAACATCCAAAAAACTTTGGGATTTAGCAAAAGTAAGTTTAAAAGGGAACTTTCTAGCAGGCGTTTGTTTTCCTTAACTAACATATCACATAGCCAAAGACCAAATAACAAGTGGACTGATAAAATCAGCACACATTTTCCAAAAGAAAAACACTCAAATATCCAAAAAGTATATTTTTAAAGATTTATTTTATTTATTTTATGTGTATGAGTACACTGTAGCTGTACAGATGGCTGTGGGCTATCATGTATGTGGCTGCTGGGAATTGAACTCAGGACCTCTGCCGGCCCACTTGCTCTGGCCCTGCTCGCTCCAGTCCTGCTCGCTCCACCCCACTCGCTCTGCGTAATTCACTGTAGCTGTCTTCAGACGCTCCAGAAGAGGGCGTCAGATCTCATTACGGGTGGTTGTGAGCCACCATGTGGTTGCTGGGATCCAAACTCAGGACCATCGGAAGAACAGCCAGTGCTCTTACCCACTGAGTCATCTTGCCAGCTCCCAAAAAGTATTTTTTTTAAATGCTCAAATAGTAATTTGCACCAGGGTATGCAAATTAAATTGGTTACTTACAAGCAGTACCTATATCTATTACCATGGTGATATAAAAGATTTCAGAACATGCTGCTACCTTAAAAGCCCCATTCTCTCAGGTTCTGTCGATGTCTAAGATCCTTCATCATTGAACTTAGGGCCGAGCAGCAATGTAAATGTCTCGTGACAGCCATATTTCATGTTTTACGATAAGAGTTACACCAGCAAGCATACTGAGTTTTAAAATGATGTATATTAATTAATGTGGAAATTAATACGGCAGCAGTTACTCCTTAACCAGCAAGCTCCCCCCCCCAAAAAAAAAAAACCCACAGAAACCTTTTAATATCTCAAAGCTTAGGCCTTAGCTTGTCACACTCTCACCTAGCTCATCTAAGTTAACTGGACCACCTTGCCCCATCCCATGGCTAGCTATGCCTTCCAGGCCCATAGTCATGTCTGTCTCCTCTCATCTCTTCTGGCAAAAGGGCCTTCCTCATTCTTCTTCCCTGAGTTCCCTTCTTGGTCTCAGGAAGTCCTGCCTTCCATTTCCTTCCCAGCTAATTAACCATCAGATTTTTATCAAAGCCAGTCAGAGAATGCATTAGGTAGATGAGGAAGGACAGAGACACAACTTCGCACAGTTTACCCCAATCCTAAGTGTTACTATATGAGACAATGGAATGGTTTTGTTTAAAAAAAAAAAATCAGTTCAAAAGCTAGCTGGACTGGCCCCTTCATCTCCACAGTAATAACTTCCACCTCTTTATAAATAATACTTGTTTGTGAAAACTTAATGTTTTTAGTTGCAGATAACTTCACCCCATCTTTTGCATAGAATATTATAACAGCATCTCCAGGGTGACCAAGGCCTCAGCCCATATGTGCATATCACTATATAGCATCTTTACTACATAGCTGTACTCCTGTATCCCAAATTGTTCAACATCTGAACCCATTAAGTGCATTCCAATCTGAAACTTTTTCTTGACTTGGTGTTTCAAATGCTAACATCAAGGTCCGTTGGTATTCAGCCCTTAATGTAATGAGATCTCTGTGCCAGCACATTTGAATATTTTGGACTTGGTGGTGAAATTCCCCCGATAGCCAAGTTGTACTTAAAGCAGTATATGCCAAGATATTTAGAGCACAGGGTGAGCTACAACAAGGAGACATGAGATGAGTCTGTACTCTGCAGGTTCACAACAAACAAGGCAACATCCCAGCTGGCCTTGTTAATAAGTCCTTGAGTCCCTTCACCATCTTATTCGGGACAGAGCCTTGGTTGCACCAGGCACATTTGAACACGATGCCAGAGTTACACTGATGGCCTAGAGACCAAAATAAGAATTGATTATATTTAATTATGTGCCTGTATCTCTGTTTCTCTAATACTTTTAAGATGAAAGGGTGTTAGATTCTGCCAAAGGCTTTCTCGCATCTAATGAGATGATCTTGTGTTTTTTTTTTTCTTTCAGTTTGTTTTTTATGGTGGATTACATTGATGAGTTTTCATATATCCAACCATCTCTGCATCCCTGAGATGAAGCCTACTTGATCACAATGGATGATGTTTTATATGCCAAAATTTATCACGTCTACTAGAAATGGTTATGTGGTCTGTATTACCTATTCGGACTTAGTAGGTCCTCTTGACACACTATTCTGGTTCCATTTAATCAACACAATTCTTTGCTATCAGACAGCATCAATTTTGTCATGGTGATAAAATACACCTTACAGGAAGAGCTTAAGGAAGAAAAGACCCAGTCTTGCTCAGAGCTATGGAGGGTTCTGTTGGTTTTGGCAGGGAAGGCATGCCAGGGAAGGGGTGGGAAGAGACTATTTCATCACACTGGGACAGGCAGTAGAGAAAGAGGCTTGGACCAGGGCCTCGGCTAAAACCATCAAAGACTCACCCCCCCACACACACCTCCAGTAACCCACTGTTATTAGCCAGGCCAGGCCTCACCTTCTAAAGGATCTGTAGCCTCCCCAAGTAATCCCATCAGCTGGGAACACTGAAATACAAACCCATGGGCTTATGACAATCTCCAGAAACTGAACTATTGTGAGCACTCTTCACGATATTCCAAAAATAAATTTCTTAAAGTAAATACACCAAACCAATGTACATTGCAGAGTGTTGGTGAATGTTACCAAGCTGCGGTTCTGAGAAGACGCACTAAGCCTCAGAGTTCTCTGCAAGTAAAGGGGCGGTAGAAGTGTTATCAGACCTGTCCTACAGGAAGAAGTGATGAGGGCAACATGTCATGATCTGCTTGGATTTTACTTCAGGAAATGTTTTTCATGTTGACTGATATCTGTGATTTGGTGTAAAACAAAACAAAACAAAAACAAAAACAAAAAACAAACAACAACAACAACAACAAAAAACCAAAAGCAAAACCAAAACAGATTCTGGCACTCGATGGCCTTGCCTGCTGCTCTTCAACAATCAGAATCTACAATAGTTTTTATTATTTTTGTGTTGCCAGATAATAAGAAACTATTTTGACACAATTTCCCAAGGGAATTCTAGACAAATATAGATGGTTCAACTGTTCCAGACCCAGAGTACTGACTATAAACAGAACTTAACGAGGATGGAGGATGAATTGTGAGAGTTTTTCCTCTGAACAATAGCAATGTCTATCATTAAAGAATTCACAAATGAAGGGAAACTTTGAATCACTTAAATATGGACAACTAAGATAAGGGTGGCAGAGAGCCATAGGCATTCGAGTGGAGCTCGTGGTGTTCAGTGTGTGAGTAGCTGAGTTCCAGTGTGGTGTGGTGGGGATATGCTCTGAGCAGGGGGCTATACAAAAATAAGACGAGTCTATGTGATTGACCTAGAAAGGGAGGGGCATTTGACTGGCAGGAGTAAATGTCAGCAATACACCTAACTTTGTGGCAGGATCTAACAGAAAAGGTGGAAGCCATGCAGCTTCTTTCTGTGACACACCTAACTTCTAAGTCATCCACGTAAACTTAAGTCCAAAGTCTCCCTGGTACCCACCCTCATCCCGCCACCTTGTGTTCTGTACTGTCATCTGTTAGCTGCCCTTTAACATTAAGAAAGCTAATGTTCTGACTCATGTGGCATTGCGTAAATAGATGTGTATTAAAATGTTTCTGTTACATGCCTCATACATTGTCTTTTTAAACAGAAAATTGAGAAAATATGCCTGTGATGAACTCATTAAATTTATTCCTTAACTCCTAACGGAAGAAAAAATGTATCACTGGTTGCTTTTTGGTTAAATATTAAGTCTTTGCAATTTTAAGTGGTCTTAAGCTGTGCCTGCATTCTTATGTTCTTACAAGAAAATATGCTCTTATATTATACAAATTAATTATCACTTAGTTTTATGTATGTGTTTTGCCCGGAGCAGCATACCATATTTCTATCATACTATTGAACTTAATAGAAAGGGTAGAGCTTTTCCAACCACACCTTCTTTCAGTGCTTATCAAAATGTACATATTCTGGTCTCCCCGAAGTGAGCTTACTCTTATTTTGAATTGTTTTCTCAAGTTTGGAATGTCTAAATATAGACTTTTCCATTGTACAGAACAATCTCAAGCTTCATAACATACAACTAAAAGTGCTGGAACGGAACCATTGTGGATTGTTTTCTCCGTGCTCAATCACTTTTCAATCGCCGAAACTCCTTTTATATGGACTGGACTATGTTATTTTCACATGCTTATACTTTTTTTTTTTTTTTTTTTTTTTTGGTTTTTCAAGACAGGGTTTCTCTGTGTAGTCCTGGCTGTTCTGGAACTCACTCTGTAGACCAGGCTGGCCTCAAACTCAGAAATCCACCTGCCTCTGCCTCCCAAGTGTTGGGATTAAAGGCGTGCACCACCACTGCCTGGCATGCTTATACTTTTATAATTTGAAAAGCAAGATCAAAGTTGCGTTTTTAAAGTTTTCTAAAAGGGGATGGGAAGAGAGGGTCTTGAGGTCTATGGCCAGTGCTTTTGAGTCCGTACCTTCTCCTTGGCACTGGTCACAACTGTTCTTAATACAGCATCCATGTTCATGCTATCTTACTTTAATCTTGAAACTTTTTTTTTTTGGTCTTGGGAAACAAGGAACTAGAAACTTCAGTTTTGGCTTTCAGCCTCCTCCCTCAGATGGACAACCATTATCACCATGTCTCTTCTGGTTCCTCACACCCTGCTTTTCCAAACGGCCCTAGATTCCCTGTGTTTCTCTAAAGCTTATCTGGAAAATGATGGGCTTGGGAGAAAGGAAAGGATCTCCTCCCCTGGGGAGAAGCAGGAATTCCAGCGTGATAGTGTGGTAGTTTGAATGAAAATGGCCCCCATGCATTCATAGGTAGGAGCACTGGTAGAGGTGTGCCCTCCTTGGAGTCAGTGTGGCCTTGTTAGAAGAAGTGTGGCACTGGGGGTGGGCTTAGAGGTTTCAAATGACCAAGTCAGGCCCAGTGTCACTTTCTCTTCCTGCTGCCTGCCATTCTCCAGCACTACATCTGCCTGTGTGCTGTCATGGGAACCATGATGACAATGGACTAAACTTCTGAACCTGTCATTAAGCATCAAGTAACTGCCTTCCTCTGGAAAAGTTGCTGTGGTCATGATGTCTCTTCACAGCAATAAAACCTTAACTAAGACAGAAGTTGGTACCAGGGACTAAGGTATTACTGTGATAGACCTGACCATGTTCTTGTGTGGAGAAATCCGGCCTTTGGAATGCTGGATTAGAAGAGCAGTATAACAATTTAAGTGGGAATTAATGAGCCATCTTAGTAGGAGCATGGAAGACAGAGGATAATTTGAATGTGGCTGCTTTCTGTCTCTGTCCAAAAAAAAAGAAAAGAAAAATCTGCCTGAGGATAAATTAAAGAGGTTTGGATTTGCAGAGGAGATTTCAAAACAGCCTAGTGTTGACTTTGTCATATGGTTATTAGTGGTCAGTCTTATGTATATCTATAATGAAAAGGAGTAAGCTAAGTAAGGGAAAATGCAAAATGCACATACAGTTCAAGGACAAAGGGGCACCTGGGAGTGCAAAGGCGATAAATCCTGAATTCAAAGACATAAACAGATTAAAGAAAAACTTGATGCTAAGTGGAATAAAGGAAGTGGTGATGTCAGGGCAAGAGACCGCCCAAACAAGCTTCCAATTTATGAAAAGGAATTGAAGAAAAAAGATTAGAGCTTGGGCTAGGGTGATGCACGCCTTTAATCTCAACACTCTGGAAGCAGGAGTCTTTGGATTTCAGAGTTCAAGGCCAGGCTGGTCTACAGAGCAAGTTCCAGGACAGCCAAGCTTAGGCAGTGAAGAAAACCACCAAAAATAGAAAGCTGGTGAAAACGTATTTGAATGAGGGGGCCATGTCCCAGCAAGCAGGAGAACTTAGAAGTTTCAGCTGTGTGGGTCTGGCTGTAAAGTCAAGGATAGAAGAAAGGGGGTTATAAAGTCTCCCTCTGAGACTAGGCAAAGATGCCTAAGCCAGCTGTGTGGCAGAAGGGTCACACAGGGACCCCAAGATATTGGAAATGCCAGAGCCATGGGCTACCTACCAAGAAGGGTTGCTAACAGGGAATGAACACAGCCCCCAGCCTAAGACATGTATAGAAGTCAACAAAGCTGAAAAAGTTGGAGATCTGAAAAGTATTTTGACATAAACATGGAGTTGCAGAGCTTGGAGTTTGCCTACCTGGTTTTTCGTCTTGCTTTGGTCCAGTGTTTCCTTACTATGTTTCACTTCATCCCTTTGGTAATAATGTATATGCTGGTAATAATGTGTAGTCTGTGCCATTGTATGTTGGAAGCATGTAGTCTGCTTTTTTATTTTGATTTTTATAAACATTATCAGTTAAGAGAGTGCCACGAAACTTTGGACTTGGAACTTTTAAACAGGGTTGAGACTCTTACATACTATGGGGACTTTTGAAGTTGGACTGAATGCATTTCTGCTTTATGATAGAGTTACATGCTTATGGGACTAAGGAGTGGAGTGAGGTAGTTTGAATGAAAATGGTCTCTATAGGGAGTGTCATTGTAAGGAGATTTGGCCTTATTGGAGTAGATGTCATCTTGTTAGAGAAAGTATATCATGGGGAGTAGAGTGGGCTTTAAGGTTTTCAATGCTGAAGCCAGGCCCAGTGCCACTGTCTCTTCCCGATTCCTGTGAATCCAGATGGAGAACTCTCAGCTACCTTACCATCACCATGTCTGCCAGTGTGTAGAATGCTTCCCACCATGATGACAATGGACCAAACCTCTGAACCTGTTAGCAAGCTCCAGTTAAATACCTTCATCTATAGGAGTTGCAGAGGTCAAGGTATCTCTTCACAGCAATGGAAATCCAAACCAAGACAGCTTTAGGCTTTTTCCCCTTTCCATGTTTAAACCTACAGATTTCTAGGAATCTCATCAGAAACCAATCTACAGAGAAAGAAAATGCACTAAACACTCTGTGCAACTCTAAGAGCTCCTGTTTTTAATCATGTTACATTACAGTTCCAACCCAGTTGTCTCTGGATACAGTTTATAACTCTCTTATAAAAAGAGAGAAAAAATACAGCTTTAGTTATTATTACTATTATTATCATTATTATTATCACATCCTGCGCACTGCCCCTTTCTCAGTCACCCTCTCCCACATTCTTTCCCTTCGCCCTCCTCCCCTTCTCCTCTGAGCTGGTGGAGGCCCCCTTGAGAATTTGTCCTATCCTGGCACATCAAGTCTCTGAGGGGCTAGGTGCATCCCCTCCCACTGAGGCCAGAGAAGGCAGCCTGGCTAGACAAACATATCCCACAAACAGACAACAGCTTTTGGGATGGCCGCCACTCCAGTTGTTCAGGACTCACATGAAGACCAACCTGCACATCTACTACCTATGTGCAGGGATGCCTAGGTCCAGCCTGTGTATGTTCTTTGGTTTGTGGTTTAGTCTTTGAGAGCCCCAAGGGTCTACGTTAGTTGGTTCGGTTGGTTTTCCTGTGGAGTTCCTATCTCCTTAGAGGCTGCGATCCTTCCTCCTGTTCTTCTATAAGAGTCCCCAAGGTCCATTCACTGTTTAGGTGTAGGTATCTGCATCTGTCTGAATCACCTG
>JADRCD010190086.1:0-15321 GCA_019843815.1 Montemys delectorum
AATGAGTGCTGGCTTCTCATCAAACTGCATTAAAGTATTTTAAAAAATCTTTAAAGTCTCTGTTTTGTCTTGTTGTTGGATTTCAGTTCTAAATGTGTCCTAATTTAAGGGGATAGCATAACACTGCCTACAGGAGAGAGGCTGCCACAGCAGGGTTTCTGTTCCACCATACCCTTCCTCCCAGCTTTGGCAGGGTAAGATAATGCTACAAACACGTCTCCAAAATAACCATAGTGTTTCTTAATGTCTCAATAAATCACTTCTATTTAGGAGTTTTAACTTTTCAGATAGTAGAAATCTCAGTCAATTATCACTCATCTCACCACCAGTTTGTGATTTGCTTTGAAGTTACCTTTCTATTAAAGTCTAAAAGCTGTCTATCATGAGTATCAGTTAAATGAACTAAGAATTCCTAGATTGTCGAAGTACACATCTGAGTATGTGTGTAAAGGGGAAGGTCAGAGACTGCTCCACCTGGGGATCCATCCCATATGCAGCCACCAAATCCAGACACTATTGTAGATGCCAAGATTTGCTTGCTGACAGGAGCCTGATATGGATGTCTCCCGGGAGGATCTGCTAGAGCCTGACCAATACAGATGAGGATGCTTGCAGTCAACCATCAGACTGAACATGGGAACCCTAATGAAGGAGTTAGGGGAAGGACTGAAGGAGCTGAAGGGGTTTGCAACCTCATAGAAAGAACAATATTAACCAACCAGATCCCCCAGAGTTCCCAGGGACTAAAAAAGCAACCAAAGAATACACATGGAGGGACCCATGGCTCCAGCTACATATGTAGCAGAGGATGGCCTCTCTGGTTTCAAGGGGAGGAGATGCCCTTGGTCCTGTGAAGGCTTAATGCCCCAATGTAGGAGAATGCTAGTGCAGTGTGGTAGGAGTGGGTGGGTGTGCAGGGAGCAGTGAGGTGGGATACAGTGTGTTCGGAGGGAAAAACGGGAAGGGGGATAACATTTGAAATGTAAATAAATAAAGTAACCAATAAAAAATTTTTAAAAAGAGTGTTTCTTCAGAGATGATTATAGCCTAGGAGCTGTAACATAATTGATGCATCCATCCTTTGATGGATTCATAATATAATGGCCTTATTCGGTGGTATTGAATGGTAGGAGGTAGGACCTATTTTAAGGGTGTATTTCCCAAGGGGTTATATCTTGTGCTGGCACCTTCCTAGAGGTATTTTTCTCCACTTCCAGACTCACTATGAAGTAAATTAATCCCCTGCCCCCTGCTATTCCCTTTCCTCTGCCATGGGTAGACACTTCTGAAACACTGGGCCAAAATGAATTCTACCTCCCTTAAGTTGTGCCTTCTGGGTATTTACTCACATGATTTAGAAAAAAAAAAATTGCTGTAGAAACCTAAAACTCATCAGGTCTTCTCCTAACTTTTCTATTCTTTTCAGTAGGGTGCTTCTGTTAGATTCGAGGATGGATGTCCCACTCACGAAGACACAGAGATAGAGATCAATACAATAAGCAAGAGGTTTAATGATCCAGTATACTGGGGTCATCCCCGCAATCGGGGTAAAGGCGACCATGAGGAACAGAAGCACACACTCTTTATACCCTTTCAGAACATAGATTTTAGTATACAGCATGAGTTGGTTATCTCTCATTGGGGGATCCCATTGTCCTTTGTGTTCATTGCCCTTGGTACCCTACTAGAGGAGAAGATACATTTTGAATGTAGAAGGGTTGGGGAGAGATCCACCCCTCACTGCAGGAGGGGCGTTTCCTGGAATCCAGCATTACTCCCTGCAATTTGGGTCACCTCCTGGGGCTGGATGTTTATTCAGTAAACTCTTTTGAAGCTCCCTGACTTTAAGCTTAATGGACATTCCTGGCTTCCTGGTATTTTTATGAGGTGTCCCTGTCTGCTCAATTCTTACACTTCACTTCCCAGAATCCTCTTAGAGACTACCTGCCTGTTAACACTCTTGCCAGTAAACATTTTGATTAATGATCTCATTAATATTTTAGCCTAAGTAAGATCAATAATGATCCCTTTCCTTTTCTGTTTACATTCACTGATACCTCAAGTCCAGCAGAAGTTTAAAAATTCATCAACAACTCTACTGAAGACCACAGGGAATAGATGACAGAAAACGGGGTTTGAAAACCAAGGGCATAGTGAAATAGATCCTGAATACAAAGGGAAGGGAAAAAGGATCTCAGTGGGCCCAGAGAAGTGTGGTTCCTGCAGATGAGGAAGATCCTTGAGACCTGGGCATTTGAGAAGCTGGTGAAGCAAGCCCTATCATGTAGAGGAAGACAGTGCCTCACTGCAGGGGAGTCTGTGAGCTGAAACCGGAAATCTAAAGTTCAAATCAAGATCTATTGCACTCATTATGCTGGATTTTGAGATAGGGAGCGCACAGGCTTAAGGCATTTAAAGGACCAAATGTATTTGGGAGTGATGATAAATGTTGGTAATGGAATTGGCCGGGATTCTGTGTCATATCACTAAAGGCATATGAAGAGAGAAACATTCTTCAGTGGAACCTTGTGGAAACAGAAGAGGAAAGCTTCCATTTGGGCCATCTGCTGCATGTTTCTTCACATTTAAATGTGAAAGGTGAGAAACAATTCCACAAAGAATATTTCATTAACCAGAAAAAGTTTATCCACGTCGACGCTTCTATCTCAGTTTTACCATTGTGTCTTTGTGGAGTTATTTCTCTCCTTTTACTTTGAGAAACTCCAGTGTAGCAGACTCCGGCCTCCAGGCTTACACAACAAGCACCTTTACCCACCAAGCTATCACACTAATGGTGGAATCTTTGGTGTTTTTTTTCCTTAAGATTTAATTTCTTAAGAACTCCTACCTAGATTCTATTCCTATCCGACCATATGGCTCTGATAATTAAATTTTGTTGAATTCTCACAAACTTCTTCCCATGAATCAAGTCCATAATTGATCCCAAATGTAACCCTCTGTCTTACTTAGTTTTCCCTGCCAACATGACACAGAATGGAGTGACCTGAGAAAAGAAATCTAATTGAAGAATTTCTTCCTCAGTTGCAATGGCCAGTGCAAAATCCCTGTGGGGCATTGTCTTGACTATTCATTGATAAAGATGGACCTGAACACAAACAGCATTGTTTCCCTGGAAAGTGGTCCTGAGCTGGACTAGCTAAGCATGAGCCTGTGTGTGAGCCAGCAAGCATTCATGCATGGCCCCAAGCTCCTGCTTCAGTTCCTACCCTGACTTCTCTTAGTGATAGATTTTAACATAAGAGTATAAGCCAATAAATTCTTTCTTCCCCTATGTTACTTATGGTCAGAGAGTATTTTATCACAGCAACAAAAAAGGAAAATAGAGCACCATCTATGTCTCCAATGGTTCTACAACATGATTTCATGTTATTTTTTTGTTTGTTTGTTTTTTATTAAAGTGTTTTTTATATACCATACTAACCTCAAATTCGCCATCTTAACAAATGGCCTTGACCTCCTGATCCATCTGCTTCCACCTCCTAGCTATGTTTCCAGGTATGTGCCATTACATTCTCTTTTTAAATCTTTTTTAAATTAAATGTTATAATTGAACAGATTATTACATTATACAATTTCTTTTTACCTCTTTTTATTTTTTGAAAATGTCAGTGACTTGTGGCTTATATCAGGTTGGGTTCTTAAATGTATTACCTGAATATGTTCATTATATAAGGCAGAAATATGAAAATTCAACTCAAATCAGATGTAGGCCATATGCCAGTCTCTCACCTGCTCTCTCCTAGAAGCATACATGTTTAACTTTGTTGACACAAGTTTAACCAAAATAAGGAGGGTGGTGCTCCTGAGCACTGGGCTCTTTGGCAAAGCACTACCCCTCCTTCCCTCCCCCTCACCACCAGCATGCTCTTCCAGCTCTCCCTCTTGCCCTGCCACCAGAGCTATAAATACAACTAGTGTTCTAACAATGGGAGACAATGACCCAGGAGTTCAAAAGAATCACTCTGGATTCCTTTCTGTTTTCCAATGATGGGGGTGGCACGTAATACTTATTGGCATCTTCTATTCTCAACTATTCACCCCTTTGGGGTTGAATTAGACTTGTCCTGTCCTGGGGGATACATCTAATAGGCTAGACTCCAAATGCAAATATCTAGTATCTACTGAGGAAAAAGTAGAAGAAGTAAATATCTCAAACACACTCACTCAAGTCAGAGATATCAATAGTGCTACAATCAAATTGTCTTGAAACCCAACAGAAATGAACAATATAATTCCTAGGGTGAGTTTCCCCCCCCCCCACATATGTGGGGGTTTTTGAAAGCCAGAAGGGCCCAAAGATGATAGGTGAACCTTCGTTGCCATTCTGAGTACTCTGTTGTGCAAGGAAGTAAGGGACAGGGGAATTAGAAAAAGTTAAATTCTACCAGAGGTCAGATTCCTTAGAAACACAGTTTGAAGCAACTGTACTTTCCTTAGAGATTTATTTGTGAAGAAGTGTCTGGAGCAGGGAAATAAGATAGTGAAGATGTGCTGTCATCTGAAATCCAGCCTCAGTCTGGTCCTAGGAGTGCAATTTACTTCCATCTTAATGAAAAGGGCTAGGTGGCTGGGAAGTTCTCCCCAACAGTGGGGTGATAACTCTATCTTTTATCTTTCTGATAAAAAGATATGGATGGAGTCCTAATCATATAGTCATATCTATATAAACTTATAGAAATGCTGAATTCCTATTAATTAATGCCTGAGTCTGCATTTCCATCAACGGTACGTAATGGTTCTTTTTTGGTCTCATTTGATGTTGTCTTTTTTTTGATAGCCATTATCTCAAAGGAGTTTTAATTTTATTTTCCTAGTGACTAAGTATGTTGAAGAATTTTTCAAATATTTGTCAGCCATTTGTACCTTTTGATAATTTGCTATTACTTTTAAGGTGGTTGTTCCTATAACTTTTTATACATCCTGGACATTCTCAGGTACATAAAATATACAATGTATAGAGTACTCCAATGAGAAAATTAAAATATTTTTAACCTTTGTTGTATCTAGTTTAAGTTAACCCAGGAATGTGTGGTTTTCATAAGGCACATACATATAGTAGCCCACCCATTTCCCTTTAAACATCTACAAGTGAGTATCTCACTAGCCTCTGGGCTAGACCCTCACAGCCACAGGAAACTGTATTCCCTCCATTAACCATCTAGCAAACAATCAAGTCTGCCGAATGTCTGGGTAACTTTTCTTCAGAAGTGGAGCAGAATGTTTGTCCACGTGCTTAATACATAGATAGGTGTGTTGCTCATCCTCCCATCGATATTTCATTGGGTGCTCGAGCATTCATGTAACAGCTTTTGACTATGAATAACTTAGTTTGCTCTTATTCAAATTAGAACAATGTGCAGAGTAACAATATTCTGGGAATAAACATGAATTGATTCCAATGTAAATAAGAGTAAGTTACTTTAGAGTATTTTAACTACGACTTAGAACAAATTGTCTGTGTTCTGACACCTGAGAATGGCATGACAGTGTACATGGTGGTTGAAAAACTGCATGATTTCAGCAACCAAATATATTTTAAACAGGTAAATAGCTCTAGTTAAAGAAATTTTTCAAAAGACAGTGGAATAAAGCAACACACACTAAGTTAAAAAAATAAATTTTAAGAAATCCTGAGGTTTCTCAGATCTTTAACATAAAATCTCTTGCAAAAGCACATGTTTCATATTGTTCTTGGTTTATTGCTGACCAAAGTAAGCCTGAGCCATTCCTATCAGTGGCCTCAGTGGGACTGGGAGAAAAGAGTATTCTGGAATCTTGGTGGCTACAAACGAGATTGAGGGTTAAAATAAGGAGAGGTATGCTTCAGTAAGAAGTATGACAGTTGGGAAAGAGAAAGAACTTAACTGTGTCCATGTGTTCATGTGTGCGTGTGCATGTGTGTGTTCTGAGTGTGTGTGTGTGTTCACTTGTGAAGGTTCCTGTGTGCACAATTGTGTGGAGAGGTCAGAAAACAACCTCAGGTGTTGCCCTTCAACATCATTCTCTCTCTCTTTTTTTTTTTTTTTTTTTTTTTTTTTTGAGACAGAGTTTCTCATAAGCCTGGCCCTCCTCAAGTAACCATTGTCAGCTGGCCACCAATTCCCAGGGGTCCACCTGTCTCTATCTCACTAGTGCTGCCATTATTGTAGCACCACCACCATGACCAACTTTTATTACATGGATTTTTAAGACAGAACTCAGGTCCTCACACTTTCATGGCAAGCATTTTACTGAGGAAGTCATCTCCCCAGGCCGTCTTTAGAGACACAAAGAAAAAGACAGAAAGTTGAAATTACATTTACTTTCATGGTAAACTTTGCTTTAAAATATACAATAAGTTAGTGTGCCTACTTATTCTACTAGTCAACTATCAATTTAGTTAACAATATATTTTGAATATCTACTTCATGGTAGACACTGTTAGAGATATGACATATGTACAGGTATGTAATGGATAATAAAAACCACCTTAAATAAAGAAAGTATTAATAAAGAGAAACAAACAATACAACTGAGAAGAAATTCAATTAATACGTCAAGTGGTGATTATCTTGTGATAGAATATGTACTAAATTATTTAATTTGGAGTTTATTCTTATTACTCTTATTGATATTAGAATCAATTCATGTTTCTTTCCAGACTAGTTGAGTTTGATGTGGAATGCCAGTGAGGAAAATAAAGGAAGAAAGCATATGGGGAATATCTGAGGCGTCTGCAAAGCCAACTCAATATTAAGGAGGCTTTCTGAAGCCTTTTTTTTTTAGAGGTTACTTTCTATCTTTTTTAGCTCTTTAAAAATTTTATTAAATGCACTTTGATTATATTCACCTCCTGTCTCCAATTCCTCCAAGACCCACCATACCCCTTTTCTACCTACACAACTTTGTGTCCCTGATTTTTCAGCCCATCAAGTCCGATTTGTGTTGAACATATACTCTTGGCTATGTGGCCTTCCACAGAAGGACGGTAGACCAGCAGGAATCATAGCTTTAAAATAAACTGATCTCTCTCCCTCTCCCTCCCTCTCTCTCCCTCTCTCTCCCTCTCTGTCCCTCTTCCTCCCTCTCCCTCTCCCTCTCCCTCTCCCTCTCCCTCTCCCTCTCCCTCTCCTCCTCCCCCTCTCTCTCACTCCTTTCCTCCCTCCCTACCTCCCTCTCTCCTCTCCTCTCTTCTGTCCTCTCTCTTTCCCTCTCTCTCAGCAGATATCAGTTGGTACTGTGTCCTTAGCTACCAGAAGGGCATCATGCCTACCTCCATTCTCCATGCTTGGATTTTGTCTGACTTGAGTTTTCATGGGACTTGTGTACATTTTCAAAACCCCTGTGAGTTCCTATGTGCAACTGTTCTACTATATCCAAAAGTGTTTTCTTGTAGTAATCCACTCCCTCTATCTCTAACATTCTTTCTGCCTCCTCTTCTGCAATGATTCCTGAGTCACAGGAAGAGGGGTATATACATGTGTCCCATTTAGACTGATCATTCCTCAGACTCATTCTATGAATCCTGGCCAGTTATGAGTCTCTGTGCTAATTGCATCTCCTACCAAAAAAAAAGAAAAGAAGAAAGAAAGAAAGAAAGAAAGAAAGAAAGAAAGAAAGAAAGAAAGAAAGAAAGAAAGAAAGAAAGGAAGGAAGGAAGGAAGGATAGATGACGGTTGATAGGTACAAATTCTATTAATAACTATAAGTCATTAGCAGTCAGTATAACTTTATGCCACTTTTCATAATAAAAGTAGTTGGTTTGTTCCTAGGACCTATGAACCAACAGGTTATAGTTAGTTAACTTCAGTAACATCAATTCTAGGGAAGTTCAGAAATCCAATCACAACGTGGTTAGTCCCATGATATCCCTGCCACTTTTACACTAGTCAGCATATCTTGCCAAGCTCACAGCACTCAAAGCTGATATTAGTGATTACTTTTTCCTTCCTGTGATATGCAAAATACCTTCCAGCACTATGAAACCTGGACAGTAAGTATTAAGCTTCCAAACACAGCCTTACTATTGGGTTTTAAAGAGTAATGAAGAGTGTTAGCATTAGCCTTTAATCTTTGGAGGTTCTATGGGCATTTATAGTTAAGAACTCCAAAAAAGGCAAACTATTACTTGCACTGGGTTTTTGACTTGTCAGCTGTGGTGTCTAAGAAATCCAAGAACGGAAAATGGAGGTAGACATTGTTATCCCACAATGGGGTAACAGTATTTTAACCTGATACTCATATAATATATATCTATATACACCATATACAAAGTGTTAAGTACACATACACATATATATAACATTTTATATATGATATATAGTCAAATTTCATCATTTATTCAACAAATAGTGCTTACCAAACTGGCGAGCTATGTGTAGAGAAATGAGACTAGATTCTTATCTCTCATCCTGCATAAAACTCAGCTCCAAGTGGACCAAGGACCTTAACATTAGACCTGACATTGAATATGATAGAGGAGAATGTAGAGACTATTCTTGACACATGAAGAGTTATCTAAACAGGACCCAGGTGTAGGCATTAAGATCAACAACTAATAAATGGGACCTCATAAAATTAAATATCTTCTATATGGCAAAGAACACCATCACTTGAGGAAAGAGGCAGCCAACAGGGTGATAAAAAAAAAATGTTTCCAATTATATGGCTAACAAAGGGCTAGTATTGAGATTGTACATGAACTCAAGAATTAAACATCAAGAAAACAAAGAACCCAATTAAACAATGGTGAATGAAACTTAACACAATTCTCAAAAGATAAAGTAAAAATGACTGAGAAACACACTTAAAAATGTTTACTGTCTTTACCCACCAGAAAAATGTAAAATAGGTCAATGTCAAGAAAAGACATGGAGGGAGAGTGTTGGCATTCTGTAGATACTTGACAAGATGCATTTCCAAAGAGAAAGTATTGTCACAGATTAGAGGTAAGAGTGTGCCTGGCACATTGCATTAGAGGCAAGTACATGCCATTACAATGTGCAGTCTTTCACTAATCACTGTATTCAACTCAAGACTTAAAAATATCTCAGCCCATGTCCATGTTTCTATTTGAAGGCACAAAGAAATATTCAAAATAAATTACGGGCTCTGAACAAATCCACTTGACTATAGCTTAAATTTGTACTAAAATTTCATTGAAATTCCATTAGTTGTTTTCAGTACAACTACAAACAACCTTCCTACACAACAAACCTTCCCTACACATTTGCTGAAGAACAAATGCTCATCCCAGTGGGCCTGGTACTTGTTCTTATCTTGAACTTCTACCTACTGCCAACTTCACAAAGTCTGTGTCTATCACTCAATTTTGTTTTCAGTTTTATTTTCTGTTTCTCCACTCTAGTCTCATTGGGTAGGAATGTGCAATGGCAATTTTAGCCCTAAATATATAGCGCTTAGTATTTTTATTAGTGAAATTAAAATAGTATATTTACCTTGGGCACAGTAATACTACAATCTTAAACCAGAATCTGTGGATCAGCATTTTGTTTACTTCCTTCAAATTTCTGGAAGTTATATAAAATAATATAATATCACTACCTACAAACCAACATCAATCATCTATATGTTTATACTCCACAAATGTCTAATAAGCATTAACTGGTAACTTTTTTCATATACTACTGTACTATATGGAAATAAATCCATGGGATGGACACAGTGTTATACACCTGAAATTTATGCACCAGGAGACTGAGGCAGGAGAATTATGGCTTTAAAAACAAATAAACTGGAACTATACAGTGATATCCTATCTTTCTTTTCTTTCTTTCCTTCTTCCTTCCTTCTTTCCTTTCTTTCTTTCTTTGTTCCTTTCTTTACTTCTGTCTGTCTTTCTTTTTTCCTTCTTTCAGCAAATGTCCTAGGTTTTCCCTCTTTCTAAATTTCAATCCTGGCCACATCAGCAACTTTACATTGCTTTTCTCTTCATATGAGAGAAAAAATCCTGCAGGTGTTTGCTCCACTAACAAGTCCATAAAAGCTATCATAGAATGCAATTGTCACTGTAAATGATTCCAAAGTCATTTCTGCTGTGTTGTCAAACTACATGGGGTTAGAGATTTTGAAGATTTAATTACTTTCTATTACATGTAACAAATAAAAATATAGGCACCAATACATATAGATTCACATATATTTCTAAATATGGAAAAGACATGAGAAATACTGTAAAGGTTCAAATGCTGAAAAACAAAACCATATATAAAAATAAATCTTTCCTCTACTAACTACTTTTATTAAATAACTCTTGTTGATAAAGAAAGATTAGGAATAAGAGCCTTTATAGTAAAATCAATACTGAGTGTTTTGAAGTACTCACTAAATCTATGATCATATAAGTGAGGCATATATTCATGTATTTATCGTTTTATCTGTTCTGTGAATTAAACAGTAAGTAATTCCATTAGACTAAGCTGTCATGTAATGAAGGTAGATTTATAATTGAGAAACCATATTTGCATTTACACTTTAAAAGCTGAAAATACATTTCCCCAGAATTACAAACTCATATACTATTAGAGGCCAATTTTCTTCTTTTTAGTTTGTATTACTGGTTTTGCTGTTGTAGTTGGTTTATTGGTTTGTTTGTTTTGGCTTTTCTTGTCTGTTGTTTGGGGATTTTTTTAGAGACAAGGGAGGATGAAGTTTGGTATGTAAAGAAGTGAGAGGAACTGGGAGGAACTGTGAGAGAAGAAAGAATAGAATCAAAATTATATTATATGTAAAATTATTTTAAATGAGAAAGAGAAACAAATACTTGAAAAGTAAATACAAAAGCCATCAAAAGGCTATTAACCATGACCAAGCTGGATTCATTCCACAGATACAAGCATCACTCAACATACACAAATCAACAAATGTAATTCATCATCTAAGTAGACTCAAGGCCAGAAATCACATGAGCATTTCAAAAAATGTCATAAGTCCCATCATGATAAAAGCTTGTGATCTAGGAATGAAGAGGATACATCCTAATATAATAAAGACTAGATGTGACAAATGCATGATCAAGATCATATTAAATGTAGAAAATTTGAAACATTCCCATTAAAATCAGAAATAAGACAAAGATGTCCACTCCCTCCACTCTGATTCAATCTAATCTAACCAACTCCTAGATAGAGCAACAAAGAGCAGAAAATACAAAAAAATACAAATAGGAAGATGCAAATATATTTACAGGTGACATCAGTCTTAAGGGACCCAAAAGATGACAACAAAAATCTCCTAGATCTTACAAACTCCTCCAGCAGAGTATGGAGTACAAAATTAATGCACAAGAAAGGAATGACCTTCCTATGCAACAATACATTGAGTACATTGAGAATATGATTTTAATACATTGAATATACTGAGAAAATAGGATAACAATATCATTCACATTAGCCTCACAAAATGTAAAACATTGGAAGGAACTTAATCAAGAAAATGGAGGACTTCTACAGTGAAAACATTGAAAAACTAAACAAAGAAATTGAGGAAGGAACTAAATATAGAAGGATCTCCCAAGCTCATAAATTAATATAATCTATAGTGTGAAAATGTCCATCTTGCCAAAAGCAATCTACAATTCAATGCAATCCCAATCAAAACCTTAGCACATTTTTTACAGAAATAAAAAGGAACAATATTAAAACTTACATTTAACACAAAAAAATGAATAATCAAAGCAAATTTCAGGAAAAAAATGGTTGAGTTACACCTGATTACAAACTCTAATGCAGATCCACAGTAATAAAACAACATAGTATTCACACATACACACACACACACACACACACACACACACACATACACAGTGAAGGGGTAGACACAGAGATCAGTGAAATCTCATAGAGGACCCAGACGCAGTTCCATGCAACTTCAACCACCTGGTTTTTGACAAAAATTGCAAAAAATATATACACCATCTCAAAAGTGGGGCTTGGGGGAATAGGTGTCTACATGTAAGGAATAAAAACAGATTCTTATTTCTTACCTTAGACAAAAATCAACTCCAAATGGATCAAGGTATTCAGCATAAAGCCATAAACTCTGAAAATACTAATGTAAGAAGTAGAGAGAACCCTAAAAGACATAGGCTAATGAAAGAACTTTTTTCATTTTTTTATTAAGTTAGTTATTTACTTTACATCTCAATCACAGCTTTCCCTCCCCCTTCTCCTCTTAACTCTCCCTCTCATCTCACCTCTCAACCTTCCTCCCTATCTCCATAGAAAAGTAGATATCAACCAGTCTTCCCATATCAAGTTGAAGCCCAGTTAGGGCAAAGAGATCTAAAGGTAGGCTATAGAATCAGAGACAACCCCTGATACTGCTATTAGGGGCCCCACAGGAAGACCAAGCTGCACATCTGTTACATGTGTATAGAAGGCCTAGGTCAGTCCCATACACGCTCTCTGGTTGGTAGTTCGATCTCTGTGAGCCCCTATGGGCTCAGGTTATTTGATTCTGCTGCTTTTCTTGCATCCTTGACCCGATGGCTCCTTCAATCCCTCCCACTACAGGATTCCCCAAGCTCCATTTAATGTTTGGTTGTGGGTTTCTGTGTCTGTTTCCTTCAGCTGCTGGATGAAGCCTCTCAGATGACAGTTATGCTAGGCTCCTGTCTGCAAGTATAGTAGAATGTCATTAACAAGGTCAGACAGTAGGGGTTCTCTCATGCAAGAACTTTTTTAATCGGAACTTTGGTCACTCAGGAAAGAAGGCCAACAACTGATGAATGAAAACTCATGACGGTAAAAGGCCTCTGTACAACAAAGAAAACTAACAAAGAAGCAGACCACAAGATAGGAGAAAATATATGCATCTAGGTTTTCTTGCATCTTTGACCCTGATGGCTCTTTCAATCCTCCCCACCCCTTCCTTCCATAGGATTCTCCAAGTTCCACTTAATGTTTAGCTATGGGTCTCTGCATCTGTTTCCATCAGCTGCTGGATGAAGCCTCTCAGAAGACAGTTATACTAAGCAGTTGATGGAGTATAAATATTATAATACAAGAAGAACTAAAAACACTGAACATCAAGAAAACAAATAATTCCTACCTCCACAAAAGGTAAATGAGTTTGGACAGAGAAATATTAAAAGAAAAGATACAAATGCCTGACAAACACATTTTTAAATGTTTGGCATCATTAATTGTCAGGGAAATGCAAATTGAAACTATTCCGAGAGTCCATCTTACCCTAATCAGAATAGTCACAAATGCCTGAAAGGATGTAAGAGAAAGAAGAATCCTTGTTCACTATTGGTGAGTGTGTGAACTGGTACAGCCACTGTGGAAATCAGTGTGGAGGTTCCTCAGAAATCTAGAAACAGGCCTACCATATGACCCAGTTATATTTCTCCTGAGAATGTACCCAAAGAACTCTATATTATCCTATAGAAATTTTGCTTAACAATGTATACCACTGCTCTATTCCTATTATCTAGGGAAAAGAATTGGTCTAGATGTCCAACAAGAAATAATAAATTTATATATATATATATATATATATATATATATATATATACACATACATACATGTATACACACACACACACACACACATGTATATATACACACACAGTCAACTATTCAAAATGAAATTTGTAGCTAAATGGAAAGAACTGGAAAACAGTATACCAAGTAAGATAACCTAAAAACAAAAAAGGACAAAGGTCACGTGTTCTGTCTATTATGCAGATCCTATCTTTGAATCCTTCAATTTGTATGTTTAACTGGAGTACCAGTAGAAACCAGGAAAGAAGAAAAAGACCACTGGGATGAGAGATGTCTTAAGGTAAGGAGGTTAGCATAATATAGCAGGGTTAGGGATAGAGGACTGGAGGGATTGAAGATAAAGGGAGAAAGGTTAGCCAAATAAAGAGTATATTAAAAAACTATGTGGAAACATATCTGCAAAAATATGTACATAAATGAAGGTGATATAAGTGGACTCACTAAATAGCAGTGGCTCAGAGTCCCGGCTGCACATTTCTAATAACCAAGTGAAGCCTCTTGTTGTTGGAATCTGGTTATATCTAATCAATTGGTTGGTCAAAAAGGTCCCACAGGAGCTCCAAACAAATCAGGCTATTGCTATGGCTATTGGATGCTTGCCATAAATTGATGGTAAGGCCCTATTACTGAAAACACACCTACAACACTAACTGAGTATAAAGAGGTTAAGCTGATGTCTACCTAGAGCCTTTACTCATAAAGACCACTGTTCATAGTAATGATAGGTACCAAAGGAAAAAGATAAACACCTTGATCTACAATGGTGAACTACATGCAAGACGCACTTCTGCAACTGTATCAAAAACTCCTGTGGGAGTAATCACCACGATCTGATTGGATTTAAGACCCACTCCTTGAGATGGGACCCACCCCGACATTGCATGGGCCGTCAAGAATCTAAGACTATACAATCAAGGGAACAAGGGAAACACAAATACTGCTGTTCTACTGAAGGAGCCTAATGACTCCTACCCACATTCTGCTACAGTTATAGATCTTACTCAGTTATGGTCTTATTCAGCCATCATCACAGAATTTCCTGCCCACAAAAGATGGGAACAATACAGAGACCCAGAGCTGGACAAAACGCAAAGTGGGAAATCTTGGTACGCCTATCAGCAAATGGGTTCTTTCAATCAATTCCCTCTCCTCAGAGATCAGGGAACCCTGTGGAAGAGAAGGCTGTTAAGAGCCAGAGGGGATAGAGAACAGCAAGGACACAAGAAAACAGGAATAATACATATGAACTCACCAAGACAGGGGGCATGCACAGGGAATGTACAGGGCATGCACAGGGCATGCCGGGATCTGTATCTTATAGGGGAAGTGAACACAAACCACATCCTTAACTCAGAAGCTATCTCCAATTGATTACTGCTCACAAATGAAAAATTAGTTTTCCATTGTAGTCTTACTATACAAACTACTCATTAAGTAGTTTGGAGTAGGTAGGCTCCATGCCCAGAAAGAACTGAAAACACCAAATGATTTCTGTGGCATTTTGAGGCTGTTTGTCTCAATGCTTTGTCAGAACAGTGTGTTTGCTTGTTTGCTTGTTTGCTTGTTTGTTGCTTTGCAGGCCCTTTGCTTATATATCATGGTTTCTGATTTTATGTTTTTATGGAATTTCTGTGTGTATAAAATGCATGTGTCTTTGCATCTATATGTTTTCTGAGATTTGTCTTTGCCTCTTTTTCTTTTGTTTATTTGTTTTGTCCTATTCTTTTTCATATGTTTTATTGCATTTATTATTATTATTATTATTATTATTATTATTATTATTATTATTATT
>JADRCD010190088.1:0-10158 GCA_019843815.1 Montemys delectorum
GATTTACCTACTTCCGGGAACCTCTAAGCCCACTTGGACTTTCACCTTAAAATCCTGCAAAATAACATGGTGTTGTGTACTATTAACTCATAATTCTCTTTGTCAATGTAGCAAAGTTTTTATTCAACCCTAATACGATTGATTTTCTATGTGTCATACACAATTCAACCATCTAATTTTTAAAATATGAGTTACTTGATGTTTTCTGTTGTTGTCAGCTTATCTCCTATTTTCATATATATATATATGTATACATATATATTCATATATATGAAAAATAATTCATTCCTTGGGATATCAACACTTTCTATATGATTCCTATTTAATATCTAACAGCATTAATCATAACAGCTGCTATTTATTGAATGTGTATCATGTTCCAGTCACTGAACTAAGTACTGTAAATTATTTCAGCATTTAATTTGTGCAACAGCCCTAAATTATCCCCACTTCATAAGTTGCCAACTTATTAAGTGCTTATTTGCCCAAACTCACGCAGCTAACAAAACATAAATCCAAGTGTGCTGGTAAGAGATCACACTGACCAATATGCCTCCTCTGCTGTTTAGCTCCATCTGTTTGTCCACATCTTCCTTTCCTTCAGTCTCTCAGCCTGCTAAAGTACTTGTGAGCTACAAGGAACTCTGCTTGGTTTTCATTTTCTTTTTAACCAGGCTTCTAGCCGCTGGATCTCATTTATCACCAAATTTTTTAGAGTCAGACCGCATACATGTTCTGCTGCAGCTTCATCTCTAGCTCGGTCACTAATTCCCTAGAGTCTGCCTTATATGTTAGTTGTCACAATCACCCTTTTGTTAACAAGTGACTTCATGTCAATCAAATGCTGTCCAAGCTGTCTACAGACGGTGATCCTCCTTTTCATCTTTGAATCTACTCCTTTGACCCGTGATACCATTCTCTTTGACTTTCCTGTGACTCAAGCTGAAACAGTGCCATTTATCTATGAGATATCTATTTTATCTATAATTGTGCTAAAACGTTTGCTTCTCTTCCCTTTTTTTCCATTGTCTTCTCCCACCTACACACCAGTACAAACACTTAAAAGCTGACCACTGCTCTGAAAACACTTATTAACCAATTCACTGGGTAGTATACATTATGTTCCAAACACATTTGCAGAGCCTAAAGTGACCAGCTATAAATTACCATGCAAAGTATTATGGTACATTAAGTGTTTGAGGAAGCACAGAATAGAAGATTCAATTATTATGGTTGTTCATTAAGGTATATTTCTCAGAGGAGCTAGGTGCTGAAAAAGCCAGGGAAAATGGATTCGCTCTGTTACCTGCTTTACGTGAAAGAGACAATAATTCTTTTTTTCTCATTCTTCAGGAGGGCCAAAGAAAACAATTCAGCATGGTGCTGTGGCAGTCAATCTGTGTGTTTAATGAACCTTTGGCTATTTTAATTTAGTCATCCATGAAATCATCAATGTGTGCTTAAGTTCGAATGTGTAGTCTTTATTGTCACTTCAGGCCCGAGACACATCATGACCAATTAAATAACACTTGCTCATCTTTCATCTATTCATATGATGGACATTTTAAAGTCAGTGGATAACATTTGCATGAGTGACTTAGTAATGTGTTCAAAGCCACTCAATATGTCCATATGTATCTGTCCCATATCATGGTATCAAAACCGTGAAGACTCATGCAGAGCTCTCAAGTGTTGTGCTCACTTATTAGGTTAGCCATTCAAACTTTTGAGTCTAAGCGTGGTTGCAATGCCTGACACCGTTTTCTTTGACTTTCCTGTGACTCACGTCAAAACAATGTCATTGAACTATTAGATATCTATTTTATCTATAATTGTGCTGAAATATTCGCCTATCCGCCCTTCTCTGTCTCTTTCTCAGTGCTGGGAGAAGGCAGAAATGAATGTAATACTATAACAAGTTTTGGGCAACAGAGGGAGATCCTTTTTCAAACAAACAAACAAAAGGATCCCTTTTGATTTTTTCTTTCGGTCTCCATTCTTCATACATAGACATAAAATGTATATAAGCAGAATAATTGGAACATTGTTTTGAAAATCAATGGGGAAACTCATGAAGAAGCTGAGAAAAAAGACAGTGTTCACTAAGCATTAAACTTAACTTTTTCAGTTCCTCTTCAGCAAAAATTGGATGATTACCTATTTTATCCATATATTTCTCTTAGAAAGAAACACAAAGAATGCAGTGTCATCGATGAAAAGGAATTTTAAAATATGGTTATTTCAAATTTGCTGACATTGTAAATGCTCAACAATATGCTTTTTGCCTCTTTAACATATTGTATTTGACGTTCTCAAGAAAACTTAAATACATATATCTTCTGTTCCAGTCATTGTGTACTACAACTGTAAGAGTTACGATAGAAATAATTATGAAGATATTGCCAATCTATCACTATGATGGCTCTGTGCACTTTCCTACTGCTTTACTCTCCTTTCTGTTCTATTAAAATACTTCTTTTTTACTGCAAAAAAAAATAGTTTTACTCAGAAACACCTAAGAAAGTGTATGTATATATAAATTCATTGGATATTAAAATTTGGAAAATACTACATGCTATGGGAGTCAAAATATGAGAAGATGTTTGAAGACAAAATGAAATTCAATAAGAGGGGTCTTGTTTTTGTTTGTTTGAGAAAGAGAGAGCTTGAAATCAGTAGTTATGCTGAGCTGGAAGATTGACCATGGTTAATTTAATGATAAAAATGTAGTGGTTCTTGGGAAACAAAAGGATGTGTTTGGGGATATTTTCCTCTGAAAATTGCCATATATGATACACTACAGCCACAGAGACCTCCATTTTCTAACAGGAAAAAAAAAGACATGGTTTTGAGGAAGATCAATATTGCTTGAAGAGCAAAAGAAACATGTAACTTATAAAACCAGATCCATTTGGGATTCATTCCAAAGTCAAAGAAGTGGTAAATGTTCAGAAAAGTATGTTCTGGCTATATTTCACATCTCTCTATAAATTGGGGTGGGACCTACAAAGCAGAGAAAAATGAGTATAGCTCTAGATAGAAAAAAGAACTCTAAAAATAATAATAAAGGTCTTATTACTTTTATTTTCAGAGAGCAGAAATCTCACAGAATGTGCTAGAATATTTTCCCAGACATTTTAAGTTGGTATTTTCAGTATTGGTTGATAGGTCTCTTTCAGCAATCCGTAATTTTTTTAAAGTTTAGATTGCTTTGCATTTAAGATGCTTTGGCAAAGGCTGTAATGAGAATTTTAAATCTGAGCAAAATCTCTTGAAGTTCTAAATGAAGCCATCAAAGAGAACATTCACCAGATGGAGCCAGTGATTGATCTAAAGCCTAGCATCTTACTGTTAATCTTTTGTTTCCCAGCAAAGTAAGAAATGTTATAGGATCATCTTTCTTTCTAAAAACATAAGTTCTAAAATGTATGGTTCAAATACAGACAGTATAACTCGTGTAGATTTACAAAACAGACAGTAGCACATTTTCTTAGTCAGATCTCAGGAAAGTACAGGGTATCTTAAACGAGTATGGATTGGTTTTTGTTGAGTTTTCTCTGTTGCTATGGCAAAACATCAGAGATAGGATAATTTTTAAAAAAAAAAAATAGGATTTTACTTACCTCTTGGTTCTGGAGGCTGAGTAGTTAGGAGCTTGACATAGCCTACTGGAAGGCACCATAGCACAGCAGATCACACAATGCAAGACAGAGCAAGTATTTTAGCTGCAGTTTCTGGCTCTTCTGGCCACTAATGCTATCATAAGAACTCCATCCTTTTGAAATTCATCTAACCCTAACTGTCTCCCAGAGGATGCATCTCCAAATATAACATTTGAATTTTAGGTGTACAGTCAACTTAGACATCTCAGCCTATTCAACAAGATCTAAGATTGTGTTGGATGCTTTTAGACACAGCAAGATACCTCCCTTTTACCTTGCTCTCTACAATCCCTTTCTCTTTATACTAGTGGAGTAGAAAATGGTAAAATTTGAAAATGTCAGAGGCATAACTAGAAAAAGCTTGCTCCTGATGCCTAATTTGACCTTTGGCAATTTATAGGAATTTTGTAAGAATGATAAATTAACTATGTGTTTAGCCCATTCCATGTTGAGTTTGGGGATTATTACCATTGGTCTAAGTGTTTTTCATCATGCCTTACCAAAGCCCTTGCATACACAATTAAACCAACTATGCTATCCTTCATGCTAAGATAATTTCATAAGTAAAATATCTGTTTTCTAAGAGTTTAAATTTTTGTAATGTTCCTAATACTACTGGTGTGTCCCAGTTGCACACAAATTTAACCACAGTAGATAACGCCAGTGAGGCCATGTGAATGAGTATTTGGTTAATCATGTATAGATGATGCTGAAGCATTGTACAGTTGAAATTAATTTTTAAATCAGTAGACTTTAAGCAGATTATCTTTCAGAATTAGGGTAAGCTTTGTCTAATCATTAGTTGCAGGCCCTTAAAGTAAGGAACTGATCTACCAGAAAGATGAACAAATTCTGTCAGCAAATGCCTCCTCCTGTGAGCATACACTTGCTCCGAGTCTCTGGCCTTTAACTATGTGAATCTATACCTGTCCTAAATAGTTGTGTATCTGCATGCATATGTGTGCATTCTGCTAGTTCTGTTTCTCTACGAAACCTGATTCCTACTGAGTATATGTTAACATAGATGTTGAGGCCATAAAGGAAATCCAGTCTGAAAAATCATAGCTCCTGCTGATAAGCCAATTTAAGAAAAACAGGTTCCCAGTTTAATTTTGGAGTTTTTACTTTGTTGTAAAATTGGTTTTAAATGCTTTTCATTAGTCTTGATACTAGTTTTTGTATCTTAAGTATCTCATCTTCTCAGTTATATCCAGAAACATAGAGCACAATTTGAAAAGGTTGCCCCCCCCCATGAAGATCAAGTGAAAAAATGTACATGTATAAACGGAGAGCAGCTAATCTCCAAATGACTTATTGGACAACTTCTTACAATGGACCTCTTGGGCAAAACGCATATGAAATTTACAGGCGCATCATTGCCCATGACAAAATACCATCCCCAAAATAGCAGTAGCCTTGCACCTCCTAGCCCATGTGACTTCGATATTCTCCTCTGGGGAAAGATTGTGCCTCTTCCTCTTAAAGCTACATAGACCCCAGCTTCACTGTGTCAAACATAATTAAATGTGACTTTTTTAAGACAATGCCATAACACTGACACATTTTTCTACCTTATTTGTTCAAGTTCTTTGCTCTATGTGATGCCAGGCCTTACAGGTCAACAAATGCAAGTAGGTTCATATGGAAGAATCAGGTACAGAAATGCTAAGAAAAGAGAAAAGACTTCCTTCCTTGGAGAAACAGAGGAGGGGAGATAAAAGAGAAGGAAAGGAAGGAGAAGAGGAAAGGATGCTTCGGGAAAGAAGGACAGTTATAATCGAGCTTGTGCTCCAGAGACACTGTATTTGGAGACAATACCTTCCGGTTTAAAAACCCGGTGCCTATCAAATAGCACCTGTGTCTATATAAGAAGAGGAAGAGGTAGAAGGGTTCTTTCCTCCACAGATGCATGCAGGGAAGGCTGTAAGGAGAAAATAAAAGTTAAAGAGGCTATCCAAAAGCCAATCCTGCAGACATCTTCGTCTTGGAATTCTTGGTACAAAAGCCCTAAAAGACTAACATGAAGACTTGGAGCCAGAATCATACCTCTAATCCTGCTCCAAACTTCTTACACATAAAAGCTATGTGAAATAATAAGATTATATTCCCCTCTGTAAATCACTAAGCTTTGGTGTGATGCCCAGTAGCTAATTGGGCATTGCTCTTGAGGTCATATAAAGACCTTGTTTGAGTTTGGTTTGGTTTGATTAGGTTGTTCTCAAACTCAGAAACCCACCTGATGCTGCCTCCCGAGTGCTAGAATCAAAGGGGTGCGCCATAACCATCGCACATTAAATTGTTTTGCTAGCTGTGTTCCAAATGAACTAAACAATGGGGTAAACAATGGAAACTTTTGAACTAGAGATTCTCTAACACAAAATAATTTTATCACAGCAAGCAGACTAGGATGATAGAAACTTACTGCATTTATGAATTAAGTAAGAGGGATCACTGAAAACTTATATGGGGGGGGCGTTGTATAGATGGAACTGTGTCGTTTCAAAATTCATGTTCAAATCCTAATCCTTATACTACTGTAGGAAAAAAGTGGACTTTAGTAAGCCCAGTAAAAACATGAGGGTGAAGCATAGTCTAATAGAAACAGTATCTATGAGAACTGTTTATAAGAAGAAGAAGAATGAGAAGCTAGTGCATCTGGGAAAATACTTGCCGTGAAGGCCAGAACACACACGTTTTCAGTCCCCATCTCCAGCATTTAAAAGTCGACTGAGGTAGTAGCATGTTTGTAATCTCAGTAATGTGGAGAAGGAGAGATTGGGATTTTCTGCAAAGCCAACCTACATCAGTTGGTGAGTTCCAGGCCAGTAAGAAACCTCATAAAACAAGGTGGGCAGTACCCAAGAAATGGCATCCATCCATCGTACAAGTAAGTCTTCAGTGATTCTTCCTATGGTCATTTCCAGCTTTGTAGTAGACTGACTACCTGCAGGGGGTCTCTTATTCTTTGCTTCCATTCCAAAGGGACTTGGCAGACCTTCTCATTCAGCATTCCTCTCTTGCCCTATATGTTCTCTTCAGTCCTAGCACAGAGACTCTCTACCTCAAACCTACCTGCCACACCAGCCTGGTAGGGGATCTTCACTCTCCTCCCTTTTCTTCATGTCTGTTCCCTCAGTCTCACCTGACTTTCCTCTCTCCCTTAATTCCTTGGGAACTCTCCAGATTCTGCTGGCAAAACCAGTTTTTCTCCTTCCTATGAATAGTCAGCCAATTGTCCTTCCACTCCATGCCCATTCCTTTGTGTCAGTTCCCAATATGAAGAAACAATTCTACCAGGATCCCCCAGTGACCATTCCTGGCAGGGACTCAAAAGCATTCCCTATGAGGCAACCTGCAGGCGTCACATGCTCCTAGGATCCAGAGAAGGCAAAATAGTCCAAGGAAGTGAACACTCATCCAAGAAAGAAAATACCAGATATCAACAAATAGAATTACAATCATCCCAAACTAAAATTCCTGGATGCTAACTTAAAACCACAATCAATGGCAGCCAGGACAATGTCTCTAATAGAAGCCAGCAACCATACTACAGAAGACCCTGGGAAACACAAGCTGAAGCACAAGACGCAGACTTAAAGATAGCGCTT
Source organism: Montemys delectorum (assembly GCA_019843815.1). Taxonomy (NCBI): domain Eukaryota; kingdom Metazoa; phylum Chordata; class Mammalia; order Rodentia; family Muridae; genus Montemys; species Montemys delectorum. The sequence goes on from JADRCD010190088.1 coordinate 7,271, forward strand.
GTGAATATAAATCCATTAATGAAAAACATAAACAGTGCAATGAAATGAAGAGAACAGTTCAGGACATAAACACAGAAAAATAATCACCGAAGAAAACCCAAACCAAGGAAGTCAAATAAAAACTTCAGAGGTATGGAAGAGAGATTCTCAGGCATTGAAGACAAGATAGAAGAAAATGGATATCTCAGTTAAAAAAAAAAAAAAAGCTAAATCCAAAAGCATTCAGGAACAAAACAGCCAGGAAATCTCAGATACTATGAAACGAAGCGAGTCTACAATAATAAGAATAGTGGAAGGTGAGGAAACCCAGGTCAAAGGCATAGAGGAATTTTTTCAATAGTATCATAAAGGAAAATATCTCTAGCCTAGAGAATAATGTGCCTATCAAAGTATAAGAAGCATATAAAAACATGAAATAGACTATACCAGAAAAGAAAATCCACATGACACATAGTAATCAAAATATTAAGTGTGCATAAGCAGAAGATATTAGAAGCTGAAAGGGAAAAGGCCAAGTATAAAGGCAGACCTATTAGAATAACTTAACTTTTCAATGAAGATTCTAAAAGCCAAAAGAGCCTTACTGGATGTTACACCAAACTCTGAGACCACACAGTCCAGCCCATACTACTACCCAGCAAAACTTTCATTCACAATAAATGCAGAAAGATAGACATTCCATGATAAAACCAAATTTAAGAAATATCTACCTACAAATCGAGGTCTACAAATAGCACTAGAACAATTTTAACCTGAAGTGGTTAACCACACCAAGAAGACACGAGGAATAAACAATCTAAGAGCAGCAAATCAATGCTGAGGGTGGGAGGACCCACACCGCAACAAAGTAGTGCAGATCAAGAAACACTGCTAGTTGATAAAGTTAAACATCCATGGTTTGAAGTCCCCCGATAAAAACACTCAAACCAACAGACTGGATTCAAAACCAGAATTAATGCTTTTGGTACATCCAGGAAACATTACTTGAACATCAACGGGAGATGTCACCTCAAGGTCAAAGGGTAAAGAAACATACTCTGAGCAACTGAACCCAAGAAGAAAAGTATAGCCAAAATGGCTATAATATCTGACAAAATAGACTTTAAAACTATTTTTCAAAGATAGGACATGATATACTCACCAAAGAAAAAATCCACCAAAAGTACACCGCAATTCTAAAATTCTATAGACTACACACAAAGGCAGCAAAGTTCCTAAAAGAAACACTACTAAAGCTAAGATCACATCTTGACCCTCACACAGTAATAGTGTGTGACTTCAACACTGGAATCTCTCCAATAGAGCAATTATCCATACAAAAACTAAATAAATAAATACTGGAGCTACATGATGTCATAAGCCAAATGGACCTAACAGATATTTACAAAGCATCCGCCCAAACACAAAAGAATATGCCTTCTTCTCAGGAGTTCGTGGAACTTTCTCGAAAATTGAGCACAGACTTAGACACAAAGGAACTCTGAACAGATATAAGAAAATTGAAATAACACACTGCTTCCTCTCAGACCACCACAGAGTAAAACTGGATATCAACAACAAGAGAAATTTTACAAACTCATGAAAATGAAACAACTCTCTTCTCAAGAAAAAGAAATAGGTCGAGACAGAATTTAAGAAAGAAACCAAACCCCTCTTAGAATTAACTGCAAGTGAAAATGCATTGGGCATGATGAGGGAGGTTCTAAGAAACAAGTTAGTAGTGCCAAGTACCTGCAAAAATTATTATTAATAACGACACACCTCAAAGCTCTCAAACTAAAAGAAACCACACCAAAAAGGAGTAGATAGCAAGGAAAAATCAAAATCAAACTCATGGCTGAAATCAATAAAATAGAAACAAAAAATTACAAGCAATCGATGAAACAAAGAGTTGGTTCTTTGAGAATAATCAGTAAGCTTGGCAAATGCTTAGCTAGCCAAATTAACAGGGACTCACAGATGAACACATGGCTCCATTGGGATTCTGCTCTCCCACCTCTCCATCGTGGTCACCCTTAGCATACATGCCTTCTCTCACAGGCTCAGGCTTCCTCCATCTCAGACCTGCTCCTCATCTTGTCAGATGCCCTACAATGCTGGCATCATCAACATACTGGGGTCTCCCTTGCAGCTAAGGGTGCACCTTTGCTGTGGCCTCTCATGTCCTCTCTTCCTCCCATGCTGCACAGTGCCAAACTTCTGCTGCTCTCTTAAAAGCCAGTATTAGATGGGAGACTCCTACATATTACCAAGTTCCACTGCCAACACTCTGTGTAATCTTGCCACCCTCCAGACCCCAGCTCCTGTGTGCTGACCCCAAGGCGTATCTCTCAGAAATTTTCACCCCAACAATGTTAGCCACTTATTAATAACAGCTAATTCTCCAGTTCTGTATGACGAGTGTCTATCACCGAACAAAGCACAGAAAGTTTCACTTTCACAGAGTTATATCACAAAATATCACATGGATAGTCCCAATAAACTCTTTGAGGGAACTCTCAAGCTTCCCTCTGCAACTTCATAAGCCACGTCTACTTTGTGTGCATTACTTTCAGAATTATCTTCCAGATTCCCACAACAGCTAATTATATCTTGAATACTCAATGGCTTCCTTGGCCCAGTGCCTCAAAACCCTTCAAGTAGCCTCTCACAAATAACACAGCAGATACAAAGCATCAAAATAGTTCTCTGTGGTACCAAGTTTTGTTCTAGTGTGTTTTCTGAGTTCCTGAGATAAAACATTGACCAAAAAGAAAGAAAGAGAAATAAAAAAGAAAGGAAGGAAGGAAGTGTCGTCCGCGCAGGTTTCCCGCCGGCAGGAAAAACACGGACAGACACAGGATCCTTCTGCAGCAATTGTTTATTACATCTTCCAGAGGGCGACCCCC
>JADRCD010190089.1:0-11838 GCA_019843815.1 Montemys delectorum
GGTAGAGTGTGGCCAGGTGAATCTGGAAATGAGTTGGCCTTAGCCTGTATTGCATTAACCTTAAGTCAGCTTCAATAACCATCTCTGAAATGGTAGTCAGGGTCTACTGTCTTCCTTCCACCTGGTCAATGTCTGGCTGACAAAGCAGTGAAATTGTGGCAGTTGGACATAGTCTTAGGAAGAACGAGCCTTGGTTCTCAGCAGCATTCACTTCTTCGATTTTAACAGCCCCTCAGCACTGAGCACAGCTGTCTCAGGCTGACCAAGCATGGGAGTGCGCGATCATTCTTCTCCTCTCCCCCAAATCTGACCTCCTTCCCTTTGAAAATGGCCTTGTGGGATTCTTCTAAGAAGCAGATATCTGGCAAGTACCTGCGAGGAGATGCCTAAGTATACAGTATTTGTCCCAAAGACAGAGCCAGAAGGAATCTCCAAGCCAAGAACGGGATTGAGCATGGTGCACTGTGGGATGCTGGCCCTTGCCATCCACTGTTCTTATAGTTTCTTTAATAATGTCATCCATGGATTCAGGCACAGGGTAGGCAGATTTCAAAGCCTTTCTAACAGAAGAGGCTGAATTAACTAAATCACAGTGAGGTATCTATAAAGTGTTTTTTTTTAAGTCACATGCTTCTGCGTGTTTTGAGAATAAGATGTCTTGTTCCTTGTCATGGACTGTTTTTGAAGGACTCTACTTATACAATCAGGACTTTTCTAGAAAGCACAGATTTCTGCCTCCTGTGGTTCAGCTAATGGGCAGTTTCTATGGTTTCTAGCCTTCATTCATCACTGAGGTCTGTATGCAAATGGTTTACTGTCTCCTAATAGGAAAGGACAGGGTTTTCATGAATCAGGTCTGGAGGGGGTGAGGTAACCTGTCCGTAGAGCATGTCTAGCCCTTCCTGTGCTACATGTTTATTTTTAGCCCCCCATGCCATTTCCAACACTGTATCTCCTCTGGAGGTCAACATCTTATTCCGGAGACATTAAACAAGCCGTTAAAAGCAAGAAGCTGCTGAAGTAAAGGGTGGCTTCCCAGCTAGGATGGTGATTAAAACAGTGTTCACCTTTAGTGTCAGAGGCAGAAAGGTTGTGTTAGTGGAACGTCAAGCAAGTTGGGTACAGAACTTTCAAAAGTCAGTCCCAGTGACACTCGCAAGCAGCCTTAAAGTAGTGAAGGTAGAAGGACCGTGAGATTGCAAAGGCAGCTGGCAAAGAGGCTGGCCCCCAGTGTGTAGCTTCTCACAAACCACAGGAAGCTGCACTCCTGAGCTCAGGCTGCAAAGGCCATGGGCAGAAACAGAAAAAGCCAGCCTGTGACATTCCCACAGGGCCAGCTGCTTGGAGCCTGTTCAGACTAATTCAGGGTGGCAGGAGATCTGGGCTTGAGGTCACATCCATAATCATGATGGTTAACATCAGAAGCCTGACACCATTCAGACAATCCCTAGACAGCTGGAGGGGACAGAACTCCAATGTTATAGAACTCAGTAGTGACAAAACCCCAGCAAGTAAAGTCCCACGGGGCACTTTTTTTTTTTTTTTTTAAGAAATGGAAAAAAAAAAAAAAAAAAAAAACAACTGAAAGCAGGAAGAGGGCACGATGTAGAATTTTGGAGATACGTCAAGTGTTCAGGGTGTCCTTGAGTAGTGGTGACAACATATGACAGAGTGTGTCTATAGGACTTAGTGAGCCTGGTTGAACCCGTTAAATGTGACAATTAGTAGCAGTCACCTGAGGTCCTTTACTGTGGAAGAAGAAACAGAAAGCCAGAGAGCAAATCCCAGCTGCTGTAAGAACAGCTACTCTCAGACAGGCAAGGCTCCTTGAAGGAGTTCATTACCACAAGATAAGCCAGCGGACTCCCTGCCTCTTATTTGGAACAGACACAAGAGATATGAGTAGCTTTGCAGAATACCCAGGGAAGGCAAAGGAGATGAAGCTCCTTCCTTACAAAGAGCAGAACCTCCTGTCGATCCTAGACTGGGAAAGGCTCGAAGCCCTGGAGACTTGGAAGAGGACAGCACAGTGTTGGCATGATGGGGGAATGGGTACGCCACAGGGGAACCCAGGCAGCTCTACATTCTGCCTTCTTTACTGGATATTTCTGGGGATCCCACTGAGCATGCAAACCTTCCCACTTCTGCTCAGCACCTGTCAATGAATATGGGGCCTGGGTTAGTGGTGTTCTCTTCTCTAGTGAGGCCACATTCTTGCTTTCTCTGCCATCCTTGCTTTCCTCCTGTCAGGGCAAAAGCTGCTTACCAGAGTGACCAGGAGAATCAGTCCAGCAATGGCTGGGTACTTGAGACACAGCCACAGAAGCTGTGGAGAGGTACACAACTGGGGTACCCAGGACTCACTGGTGGTTCTTTTCTTCCTCCTTACAGTGAGGCCCCAGGTTGCTACCACAGCAGGTGTCAGAAACCTCATTGTCTATGGCAGCTTGCTTTAAGGATCAGCATATACAGAAGACTAGGGTGTTAAGGCGGTAAAACACTGCCCCGTGGGACTCTCATATTCCTCAGGACATGACCATTTTCCTGACATGTAAATTTTGAAAGGTTTGTTGATTGATTTGAATGATGTGCCCAGTCTGGCTAAATGTCTGAAAAGCTTGCTAGCTTTCAGGCATAGAGTTTGGATCTCAATGTAACTGACATAAGTGAGTAGCACTTGGTTATTTAGAGCCTGAGGAGCAGTTATAGGAACAGCCATGCCTTTGGAATCAGAGGGACCTTCACCTCACACCTCACCTCCACCGTCTACTATCTGTGGAACCTTAGCAAGGTTGCTTAGCATATAAGTTTCAGTTTCCCCATAGTAAAACAATTATTAATTTTCTGTACATATTAGTTAAAGCTGGAAATTAATATGGTGACAGTTATGTCTTAACAAGCTAGTATTCCAAATAACCACACGGAGACCTTTGAGTATTTCAAGGCTTAGGTCTTAGCTGGGCAGGCTCTCAGCTAGCTTGTCTTAATTAACCCGTTCACCTAGCTCCATCTAGCCACGTGGCTAGCTAGACCTTCCCAGGCCCATAGTCACATCTGTCTTCCCTCATGTCTCCTGGCTAAAAGGTTTTCCTCTTTCTTCTTCCCAGAGTTCCTTTCTTCCTCCCAGGAGGTACTGCCTTCCTATCTCTACTAACCAATCACAGGCTGTAGCCATTTATTGACTAGTTAACCTGGGGAGCAAAGTTTACATAACAAAAGCTGGTATACCTGAGAATTCAGTTCTTTTGGGGCCACCAGATCTTGGGGTTAAGAATTTAGCATTTGAATACATAATAGTATCAGACCAACCCTAATGCCCCTTCTCTAATGTGGCAAAAGAATTCAGTTTCATAAGATTCAAGGGTTGTAGTTCAAGTACAGTATGTGGCAAAATTGCCTGGAGTCCAATGAATTGGGCACACCAATCCATGAAAATAATAAGAGATAATTAGAATTAGAGCCCAAGCCTTCTGTTCTGGGCCAGTGGTCTGAGCAGATCTTGGGCACTAACTCCACAACCAGTCCTACAACACCCAGAGGAAGCTCCACACCAAGGTCCACAGGATCCCAGCATTGCAGAATCCCAGGAGCTTGATCATACCAGGATATCAGTGTACCAGAGACAGCTTGACTCCCAGGAGTTCTGACACACCCAGGATCTCAGGATCACAGGATCAGAGAATTATAGGATCACAGAGACACCTGAATTCTGAGAAGTTCAGACACAACCAGGCTCCAGTCAGATATAGCAAGGGCAGGTTGCACTAGAGATAAGCAGATGGTAGGAGGCAAGAGTAAGAACAGAAGCAACAGAAACCAAGGTTAGTTGACATCACCAGAACCCAATTCTCCCACCATAGCAAGTCCTGGATACACCACCACACTTGAAAAGCAAGACTCAGATCTAAAATCACTTCTTGTGATGATGATAGAGGACTTTAAGAAGGACATAAATAACTCCCTCAAAGAAGTACAAGAGAACACAGGTAAACAGGTAAAAGCCCTTAAAGAAGAGACACAAAAATCCCTTAAAGAATTCCAGGAAAACACAATCAAATAGGCAAAGGAATAAACAAAGCTATTGAAGATCTAAAAATGGAAATAGAAACAGTAAAGAAATCACAAAGGGAAACAACCCTGGAGTTAGAAAACCTGGGAAAGAGATCAGGAGTCATAGATGCAAGCATCATCAACTGAATACAAGAAGTAGAGAAGAGAATTTCAAGTGGAGAAGATACCATAAAAAACATTGACACAACAGTCAAAGAAAATGCAAAAAAGCAAAAAGCAAAAAGTTCCTAACCCAAAACATGCAGGAAATCCAGGTCACAATGAAAAGACCAAATCTAAGGATAATAGAGTGAAGATTTCCAACTCAAAGGTCCAGTAGATATCTTCAACAAAATTATAGAAGAAAACTTCCCTAACCTAAGGAAAGAGATGCCCATGAACATACAAGAAACATACAAAACTCCAAATAGACTGGACCAGAAAAGAAATTCCTCCTGTCACATAATAATCAAAACACCAAATGCACTAAACAAAGAAGGAATGTTAAAAGCAGTAAGGGGAAAAGGTCAAGTGACATATAAAGGCAGACCTATCAGAATTACACTAGACTTCTCACCAGAGACTATGAAAGCTAGAAGATCCTGGGCAGATGTCATACAGACCCTAAGAGAACACAAATGGCAGCCTAGACTGCTGTACTCAGCAAAACTCTCAGTTACCATAGGTGAAGAAACCAAAATAGTCCATGACAAAACCAAATTTCCACAATATAGTTCCATAATCCCAGCCCTACAAAGCATAATAGATGGAAAACACCAACACAAGGAGGGAAACTATACCCTAGAAAAACAAGAAAGTAATCTTCTTTCAATAAACCCAAAAGAAGATAGCCACACAAACATAATTCCACCTCGAACAACAAAAATAACAGGAAGTAACAATCACTTTCCCTTAATATCTCTTAACATCAATGGACTCAATCCCCCCCAAAGACATAAACTAACAGACTAGATATGTAAACAGGACCCAACATTTTGCTGCATACAGGAAATGCACTTCAGTGACAAATGCAGACACTACTTCAGAGTAAAAGGTTGGAAAACAATTTTCCAAGCAAATAGTCCCAAGAAACAAGCTGGAGTAGCCATTCTAATATCAAATAAAATCAACTTTCAACCAAAAAGTTACCAAAAAAGATAAGGAAGGACACTTCATACTGATCAAAGGAAAAATCTACCAAGATGAACTCTCAATTCTGAACATCTATGTTCCAAATGCAAGGGCACCCACATTCATAAAAGAAACTTTACTAAAACTCAAAGCATACAACACACCCCACACAATAATAATGGGAGACTTCAACACCCTACTCTTGGCAATGGACAGATCATGGAAACAGAAACTAAACAGAGACACAGTAAGACTAACAGAAATTATGAAACAAATGGATCTAACAGATATTTATAGAACAATTCATCCTAAAGCAAAAGAACATACCTTCTCCTCAGCACCTCATGGTACCTTCTCCAAAATTGACCATATAGTTGATCACAAAACAGGCCTCAATAGACACACGAAGATTGAAATACTCCCATGCACCCTATCAAATCACTACGGAATAAGGCTGGTCTTAAATACAAAAAACAACTGAAAGCACACATACACATGGAAGCCGAGCAATGTTCTACTCAATAACTTGGTCAAAGAAGAAATAAATAAAAAAATTAAAGACTTCTTAGAATTTAATGTAAGTGAAAACACATCGTACCAAAACTTATGGGACACCATGAAAGCAGTGGGCTAAAGAGGAAAACCCATAGCTCTAAGTGTCTCCGAAAAGAAACTGGTGAGAGCTTACGCTGCCAGCTTAACAACACATCTGAAAGCTCTAGAACAAAAAGAAGCAAGTACACCCAAGAGGAGTCAATGGCAGGAAATAATCAAACTCAGGGCTGATATCAACCAAATAGAAACAAAAAGGACTATACAAAGAATCAACAAAACCAGGAGCTGGTTCTTTGAGAAAAATCAACAGGATAGATAAACCCTTAGACTAACCAGAGGGCACAGAGACAGTATCCAAATTAATAAAGTCAGAAATGAAAAGGGAGACATAACAACGAAATATATCTTCAAATAATTAAAAAAAAGATTACAACCCGAATAGTTGTCCTTAGGATCAGGGCAAGCAGATGTGCTGGATCAGGCAAGAGTATGCCTGTACAGGCTATGCTGTCTACTGCTGCCCTGTCCATTAGTATGCATGTGCATTGTGGAGAAATTGTCAGACTCACGTTTTCAGAGTGAATGGCATTATCTCCCAAATATTTACAAGGTCATCAGTTACATGAGAGGGGAAAAAAAAGTGGGATGTTTTTCCCAGACAAAAGCCTGTTTATGGAGTACATTGATCATTTTTGCATTACCATAGTCAAAATTAACTGACAGAGGTAAAAGAGGAAAGGATTGTCAGATCTGTGGGTTCCTAGTACTTCTGTGTGTCAGGAGAGGAAGGTTGGGACAGCTGAGTTGACAACAGCAGGGATACATGGCAGGGACTCCTCACACCTCAGTGTATGGGAAAACAGAGACTGGAACAATGGGACTATCCCAGCACCCCTCAGTGGAGCCCGTGACTCTCAGGCAAAACTACACTGCCAGCTGAGGAATAAACAAATGGATGAACTTTTGGGGACATTTCAAATTCAGACTATAACATGGGGTATATGTTTTTAAGCTAAATTGGAAATATTTATAGGGAAAAATGAATAAGTGAGTCTGAGACTTATAAGGGTATCTCCAGTTTCATGAGATGGGAACAGATAGGAAGAAAGATTCTAATAGGAGATATACCCAAAGGGCAGAGAAGATTGAGAATTAAGAAGAGGTCTCTTTCAGTCTCCTACTCCATTAAGGAAGAAAATAGTCTGTGGAGATAGCCTAGCACCTGTATCCTTCTCCAGAACAGGATGACCCTCCGGATGGGACTAGCCAGTACCACTCTGCCAAAGTGCATGCGTAGTGCATAAATAGGCAGGCCTCTGACACTCAAAACTGGAGAGCTTGGGCAATGTGTGGCCTCATGATCACAAATAACCCATACCATCATCCATATTTTACATGCCTGGAGACAGAGAAAGCACCATCTTTTATTCTGTCACTGGAAACCCTAACACTTTATTGATGCCAGTCTCACTGTTGTTTGTGGCTAAAAGAGTCATTTATTGAAACTGACATTATTAAGATTGACAGTGATCATTCCTATCTGGGGTTAGCATGATAATCCCTCCCAGGAAAACCTTGTTATGTATCAGCAAACACTGGATAAACAATAGAGCCAGAGTATAAGAAATGACAGGTTTGTAACCCCAGTGCTGGGGAGGAGGAGACAGGCAGATCCTGAGGAATCAGCCTTATCCTCCAGTCTCATCAATTCATTTTTTCTTGAATTTTCTTGATGTTTATTCCCCAGCCAGCAGGGTTGTTTTGGGAGGGCTGTGGAACCTTTGAGAGTCAAAGGCTTCCCCGAGGGGTGCTGGGATAGCACCAGTCTCTGCTTCCTTTGCTGGCCAGTCACTCTAGCCTAATTGCTAACTTCCAGACCAAATGAGAGACCCTGTCTCAGAATTTTAAAAAGCAGAACAAGATGTTAACTCTGGCCTCCACATGCACGTCTGTACACATATGCACCCCACCACATATACAAAATAGCTGAGATTCCCACAAAGAAATAAAACAGAACAGTTCTTAGTAAGAACCTTGATGTGATTGGCATTTTTCTATGAAAGGTGTGTAGACTGGTCCATGCAGTGGTATGAGGTTGTGTGACCAAAACCAGCAGAGTACCGATCTATAGGAGTGCAGGATAGGTAAATCTCAAAGTCACTTGTGAAGTAAGCCACACCCCAAAGACATGTGTGGTGGATTCCCTCTGTGTGGAACACTCCAAAGAGACAGATCCATGACAGAGTAAGTTAGGTTCAGGAACTCAGCAAGGGTCAGCAATCCAATCTCAATGAAGGCAACAATGAGTGTGAAAACTGATCCAGAGGGACATGTAGGATGTTTCATCCCAAAGTCAGTTTATGATGATAGGACATGTGATTCTCCCTGTATCAGTAAGGCTTTAGTGTGAGTGTGTATGTGTGTGTGTGCACGTTTGATGCTTGTGCATGTGTTTGTATGTGTATATGTGTATATATCTATATGTATGTGTGGTTTTGGTATGTGTGGTGTGTGTGTGTGTGTGTGTGTGTGTGTGTGTGTGTGTGTGTGAACTTTACAGTATATGCATTTGGTTACAGTAAACTCTTAAAATGGAAAAGGTCCATAGTTTACTGGAAAAAAGACCTGGAAGCTTTGAAGGTTCCAAGGATGACAAAATGGTGCATAGAGCCCACCAGACTGAATTGTGGCCTCTGATTCTTATGGTTCTAATGACATTTCTCTCTCTTGACAAAGAAGAGACCACAGTTCCTCCAAGATTGACCAGTTGATATCCAGATAGTGTCAGTGATCACTATATCCCACTGTAAGGGAAGTGAGCAAAATAAAATTGAATCAGGAAAAAAAGTGCCAGGGTAAGAAGGTCTTAGCAAGAGTGGAATTCTTAGACCGTAAGCTCAGTGCATACCAGAGATGGTGGTATTACCAGCAGACTGTGAGTCTGGTTGCCCCAGAGGTGCCAGAAGCTTGTGGTGTAGCACAATAAGGTACATCACATACGGCCTTTTCTTGTCAGCAGGACATCCTGCCAGAAGCAGACATCCAGCTTATTATTCATAAATATGATTGGAAACCACACTTGGAGACTTTTTTTCCCCATCTGTCTAATTAAATGGGAAGTCCCCAAAGGCAGCCCAACATGAGCTTCAGTGTGTACCCTCAGCATAGCTTTTGGTACTGGATAAATATTAAACAATAGTCTAGTAATAAAAGATTAGCATTTCCCACAAGGCTTTTGTAGCTGCAGTAAAAAAAGAACTCTGTTGAATGAAGTGCCTCCTGTTTTTCAAATGTCTCAGTGGGAGGTTCACTCCCTGTGTCAATCAAAATCTCTCACCAGGTAAGCTAAGCTCCATGGGGACTTCACATAAAATTATTTCATGCTGGAGAATAACCACATACAAACACAAGGAAGAACCATGTTGTTCCTTATTGTGTTAGAAGTAGGAGGCAATCAAGTAAGTCATTAGATCACTTCCTCCAGGAGGAGTCATGACCGCAGGGCCACGACTCCACGGACCCTTTTGTGATCATTGAGATATCCTTGGGCCACTGTATAAGCAATGTAGCACTTAGAGCCTCTTTAGTGCAAAAGATATGTGAAAACCCACATCAGAGATTGTTCCTCCATGGAAGTCAAGAGTCTACGATTAGAAATTTGTCATGATGATCCATTGAACCACCAGGTATTTCTTGTGAGCATTCTAGATGTTAGGCTGTTGCTGGGTTATGAAGACAGCACAGTGATAAAAGCCTTGGCATGCCCTGTGCTTCTAATGTGCAGAAGCCAATCAGCACGAAGGACTCAGTGGGTATCATGGTAATCATTGTTTTGAAAGAGTCACAGAGTAGGGAGGTGAGAAGGGATATCTGAGGTGGACTGGAAATGTGGATGGAGAGGTTGCTACAGGCAGAGGGAGTCCTACAAAAATATATGCAGAGTTTGGAGAGATCTTGATGTGTCTGGTATGGTAAAACACGGCACACCAAAAAGAGAGAGGGACACGATACATGGATGAGGTGGGACACAATGCCTATACATGTGGTGAAGTCTACAGCATATGTCACACTGCTGGAATGATCTCAAAGAAATTGACATTAATCACATGGAACAAACATGGATTTGTTTTTTTGTCTGCAAAATGTAAAATGACTTAGAAAAATGAATGGTGATGGTATAGGATCTAAGCTTGGATGGGAAGGGAGTAATGGATTCTAGAAGCAATATAAAGGTATTGATAATCAATTTGAGGGCTATGCTGAAAAACTGGTGGGCCTTGACCTCCCTGACTAGGAACCTTGGCCTATTACTATTCTGTCTGTCCTAACCTTGCATGCTCACTATGTGTGCCCCGATCATGAAGTTTAGTGATAACAGATTAAAAAGGCACAGCCTCCTCACTGTCAAGGCACGTCAGTTCTCTTATCTCTTGGGAATTATTTTTTGCACTAAGTCTACCCCCAGCTTTAAAGTCATATTGTAGAACTTGAAGAAACAGTCTATTTGCCCTGTGGTTTCCAACCTTTTAAAAGATGGAAACTTTAGAGAAAGTGGGGTGGCTCAGCAAGTACAGGTACTTGATACTAAGCTGGGTGTCCTGAGTTGGATTCCTAAGACCCACATCATAGAAGAAGAAAACCAATTTCTGCAAGCAAGTTGTCTTCTAGCCTTCACACATGTACCATGACAACCCAGCCCACACGCATGTGCAAAAAAAGCAAAATGTAAAAACCAATTCAAAATGTAGAGCCCTCACTAACAATAGAGTGCCACCCACCATGTCACTGTCACACAGCATCAGCCCGTTTCTTTTTAAAAGAGATGTAGACTGTGAGATTAAAATTTTACTTTATGAAGCCGGTAATATGGAAGCCAACTGAAAACAATGTACCCACAGGATGGTGGAAAGGAAGCTATAGTCCTTGTGGAGTTAAGGAAATGCTGGGACTTTTGAAATGTAATTGCTCCAACTCTTAAATTATGCCTTCAAACTACCCAAGTGCTTAATTTAAGAGAGTTTGAAGAAGTCTTACGCTCCTCTTCAGCCTTCTTTTCCAAGACAGAAAGCAGAGAAAGTACTCAGGCAGAGGAACATACTCCTCTGTCTACTTCTTGTTATGTCTAACATCTCTATTTACCTTGTGGAACCTTGACTTCAGGGCCATTTAGGGCCTGTGCCAGGCTCTTTCTTACATGTTCTCAGCTGCTTTTCCTAAATGTCTCATGAGATAGCCTTTGTATTTTTTGTTTATCCTCTTAACAGATGAAGATTTTGATGCCTGACGTGCTAAAAGATGTACTGGTTGGTTTTATGTGTGAACTTGACACAAGTTAGAGTCATCAGAGGGGAAGACTCAGTTGAGATGATGCCTCCATGAGTTCCAACTGTAAGGCATTTTCTCAATTAGTGAATAATGGGGGAGTGCCCAGCCCAAGTTAGGTGGTGCCATGCTTGGACTTCTGGTCCCAGGTTCTATAAAAAAGCAGGCTGAGTAAGCCCTTCAAAACAAGCTAGCAAGCAGCAGTCGTCCATGGCCTGTCCATCAGCTCCTCCAAGGATCTTCTCCTGCTTCCTACCTGCCTTCCTTCAAGGATGTGGAACTGTAATCTGAAAACTCCCTTCCCTCCCCACTTGTCTTTGGTCGTGGTGTTTTGCTGCAGCGATAGAAACACCCTCATGAAGACAAAGGGTAGCATTTTACTTTGTGTATCTGTTGAGAACATAGTAAAACCAATAACAATTTTACAGTGATTTTAGGTAAAGTTGTATTTCATTCTGTCCAATTGCTGTCACCTGTTTTGGGGAACGAATTACCATGCCACTGAGGAAATATTTAAACAAAACATTTGAAATGTTTTGGGCTCAAGGCCTTACTTTGGCTTTGATGAGGGTTTTTGAGTCATGATTGACTTCTTAACAAACGCAAACTGTTTGCTCCTATTTTCAAAACCTGAAGCTGAGATGAAGGCACATAATTTGGCCAAGGAAAACACAGCTAGGTGATGTCAGAGCAGGGGTACTGGTCCAGTCACTCGCTTTACACTGAAGAACTTTCCCACTATGAATCTATAGGTATTTTTAAGGTAAAGAAAAAAAATAG
>JADRCD010190090.1:0-10241 GCA_019843815.1 Montemys delectorum
GCTGTGTTTCAGTTACAGTTTGACCAAATTCAGCGGCCCAAGATTTTGTGTGATAATATTTTGCCTTCAGAATCAATATTTCTGTGGAACATTTGAAAAAATTTGAGAGAATTCTTTGAGGACACAGAAAAATATTGATGAGTACACTGATTTTTCAGTCACGTTTTTCTTTTGGTAAATGATAATCCATGCATAGAAAAAAAGATAGATTAAATCATTGGGGTTTTTCTTTTGTCTGTGTGAGGCAGAGAATTGAATCTCAAAAGTATTGTTCTGAGAACTGTAAGCAAGCAGAGGGACTGCTCTGACAACCTGCTGAAGATGAGAGGACAGTAGAAACATCTTGTGTGTTGTGACATAAGATGTACACCGCATTGAAATGCAGCCATTCCCTGAAAATGGCAAGCTCCTCTTGTATTCCTTTCTGTATCTGTATCTTCACATTTTTATTAGAGGGAGGGTATTAAGATGAAAGGGAATTAGGTTGGTAAAAATCTTAAAAATCTATTATCTTCTTTTGAAAGCAGTTTCTTGGCGCCTATGACACACACTGACCTTGAATAATTCTATCGCTGAGGGAGATGTAAGTCCCTCCAGGATGTTGAGGTTAAGAAGGGAGGGAACAACTAGTCCATATTTGAATTTTGACAGCCGGTGTTTCCTAGAAGAGTTACCTAATTTGGAGACAGGGAGAACTTCAAAGATACAGATAGTTATCCCTTCAGATAGGAAGACCCCAAGAGAAAGGCTGGCATTTAGCAGGAAAAGTAAGGGAATAAAACCATGAACCATCACACACTGTGGCCTGACATTTAAAAGTGTACAGAGGGCTTCAGGTAGTGTCAGCTTTTCAGAGACAAGGTAGAATACAAACACTGGAGTTATTAAATGTTTCAATATGTTGACACAAAAGCCTCAAGAGTTATAGAAGTGGCTAATATCATATTATTCAGGATTTCCAATAATTTGTTTTAGTATTAAAACTAATATCACATGGATTTTCCCTCATATCAATCATATTAATAAAATTAATATAAATATGATAGTCATTAATGTCTCATAGGTCAAGTCTATCATTCGCAGTGACTACCCTTAGGATATTATGGCATTTGAAGAATATTTTCTCATTTTCATAATATCAGATTTATGAAAAGCTTTATCTCCTGTGTTGAATGTATGCTGGCAGAATTTTCTATCTTCAGAAGTAGAAATCTATTCTAGTTCTCACTTCAAGGTAGAAAACCTTTTCTGACCTCATTGCTAGTCTCCATTTTCTGAGTATGAAGCTCCATTGTTTTTGAATGCATAGCTCAACACATGATACAACAACCTGCCTCTTTTGTGTTTATAAATCACGAATTTACTCTGATTCAAATCTTCTTGGATTGTTTATATGCTTGGCCACTCAGATATCTGTCTCAGACTGTAATCTTTTATTGAAGAATGTACCAATCTGACCTTGTTCAGAATTAAGCCAAGTCAGGTACCTAATTTTTCAGGCAATTAGACTTACTGGCTCATTGTTCTCAGCCAGACTCTTAAAGCCTTTTGTGTATTAAGAATTTTGGAGCATGAATAGTTTCATAAAGAGACTTCACTCTTTGAATAGGCACAGTTCTGCCTTTGATGTGTTAATGCTTCTGAAAAGCATCTCTAAAAGGATCACTAACCAATTCGGCATGTGTGATTTTTTTTCCTAGTGGAACAATTGTGTGTACAAGGGTTTTCAGGGGTTGTTAAATGTCATTTGGAAGAAGGTTTGCTGTAAAGTCTCTGAACCCATTTAAATACTGAAAATAATGCAACATAACAAAAAGGATATAGCGAGTTAATATGCAAGACTGTAATGTAAGTACACTTAACATTTTAAATTGAATTCTCTTTTGGTTGGTCATTTTACCTACAAAACACAAGAAATCTTTAGTTGTCCTTACTAGCGTTCCAGTAAAAAGACCTTACTTCCAACAGTTCAATTCACTTTCCCATTGGCCTCTCACTTTCTAATTATTGTGCTATCATTTCTAGACACTCTCCAGACCCCTTCTCTGCTGTCCTTACTCTGAAAGCATAAAGGTTTTTACACATCCTTTATCATGTATCACCTCAGAACAAAGTAGAAACAAATGGAGAAGGATTATAAAGACACACATTCAAACATACACTCACATCTTCTACAGAACTGAGTCCTATATGCATGTGCTAAAAAGCAAAAGTAGTTTCTCTTCATCATTTTCTAAACATGAAACAAGAAACAAATACAGATTATTGAAGTTAACTATTATTTTTTATTTACTATAACTCAGTCAATTTAATGTATTTCTTATTCTTTTAATTAATATCATAAAGTAGACTTCAAATATTTCACATCTATGCATGTACAACATACATATATATGTTTGGCATTAAGGGCTAGACAGATGACTCAGCAATTTAAGAACTGGTTTTGCACAAGACACAGATTTTGTTCCCAGAACCCAGATGGTAGTTTACATCTGTCTATAATCCCAGTAGCAGTGTATCTAATTTCCTTCTCTGCTTCTTTAAGGCACTGCACACAGTACATATATTCATGCAGGCAAAATTATTGTTTATATAAAATAAAATTAATAAACTTTAAAAATTATATTTTTATTTAGTCTTTATTTTCAAATAAAATAATGCTTTTAATTTGGAACATAGTTGAAATACATAATTTTAACATTTGTTTTAGCAATAGAAAAATTCAGAGTAATTACTTAACATGTTTTTTATTAGAAAGAGCTATGGTGAGTTAACTAAATTTTGTATTACCTCTTTTTTATAATAATCCAGGTACTAAAATAATCTGTATTTTATTCTAAACTAAAGTAATAGTAAACATATATTTGAACATGTGCATGTCAGAAAAATGACGTTACTTAAAACCTTCATTTTCCTGATGAACATTTATTTATACTAAGCATCACATAGAATCACAGATCTCCAAAGTACGCTATTGTAAGATTCTCATCTGAGCACATCAAGTAGATTTGCATTTGTCCTATCTATTTTATTCCCCATTACTTCTACTCTGTGGCAGTGTGTTTGAGTCCGTGATTCCCACTAGATATATTTCAGTTCCCTAAGAGATTTCTTTTTATTTTTTTATTGGTTATTTTATTTATTTGTATTCCAAATGTTAACCTTCTTTCAGGTTTCCCCTCTGCAAACCTCCTATCCCAAACCCTCGTACCCCCTGCTTCTATGACGGTGCTCCCCCACATATCCCCCAACTCCTGCCTTACCACCCTATCATTCACCTATGCTGCTTCATCGAGCCTTCACAGGACCAAGGACCTCCCCTCCAATTGATGTGAGATAAGGCCATCTACTGTTACATATACTCTTTGAGCCATGGGTCCCTCTATGTGTATTCTTTGGTTGATTGTTTAGTCCCTGGGAGCGCTGGGGTATCTGGTTCATAGATATTGTTGTTTTTCCTATGGGGTTACAAAGTCTTTCAGATCCTTCAGTCCTTCCCCTAACTCCTCCACTGGTGGGAGGGACTTGGGAAGAGGGAATTGGGGTAGGGGGAAAAAGGGTGGACAAGATCAGGTGTGGGAGGAGACAGGGAAGATATACAGAGGATCAGGAAATTGAACAGAAGTATGTAGCAATGAGCAGAAGTATGTAGCAAAGCTGGGGGTAGCCACCAGAAAGCTTCAGATGCCAAGAAAGCAAAAGGTTCCCAGAACCCAACGGGGATGACAGTAGCTAAAATACCCAACACAGGGGACAAAGAAGATGTAGAGACCATATCCAGGAATTAGGTATGGCCCCTGATTGAGGGATGGGGCTTCTCACCAATCTCAAAAATATTAACCCAGAATTGCTCCTGTCTAAAGGAGTGGAGCTGAGACTGAAGGAAAGGCCTTCCAGAGACGGCCCCACCTGGGGATCCATCCCATATGCAGACACCAAACTCGGACTCTACTGCTGATGTCAGTAAGTGCTTGCTGACAGGAGCCTGACATAGTTGTCTCCTATGAGGCTCTGCCGGAGCCTGACCAATATAGATGTGGATGCTTGCAGCCAACTATGGGACCTCAAGTATGGGGATCACCAAGGGATTTTAACTGGCAGTAACACTTTAATTCACAATGAACAGAATAGCTTGAGCCTTCTGCCTTTAGTCTTCCAACTTGTTGGAGACAGAACAGATTCCCGTTGTCCACATGTTGCTGTTTGTGACAGTTTTTCTAGACACTTCCTCCTGTTTATCCTCCTTAATCACATCTTTCTGAGTATCTTGGACAAATGTTTCATTTATTTGGTCTCTGAGTCCCCTCTTAGGTTAACACTTCTGGCTACTCATTACTTTCTAGTCTGTGCATATCTGGAAATTGAATTTGTGTAATTCAATCTCAGTTTTGCTTGTCCCACTCCAGAGACTACCTAGAACTGATAGTTTAGAAAGAGAACCCAAGTGTCTCCTTTGCTCTGATGAGCTTTCAACATATTTATACAAAATGGTCAGAAATGTTTATCTCAGGGATCAGATGTTATCTCTATTGTTTAATAAGACATAAATGCAGAGGGTCGGCTACTGTGGTTAAAGATGAGCAGGTATGTAAGGAAATTCTGTAATAAAACACACTACGTACATGTTGATTTTTTTAAAGTAAATAATGATACAATGGTATGAAATCAATTGAAGTTGGTGATTGAAGCTTCAAGGAAATGATAATTCATAAGGGAAATCATAAAGGACTTATGAAATCACCTTACCTTCTGAGACTGTGTTTTCCTTAGCAGCATTTTACAAACTCTCTCCATCTGTCAACACCACCTGGGATGAGATTATCAGATCAAGTGTACTCAGTCTTCTTATACATTAAGTCTATACTATCTCTGTGACCTCTCAGATGCAGCAAACTCTTACCAAATTTTACAGATATTCACTTACATCAGTAGAAATGTTAAAAAATCCCAAAATGATGCTCATAAAGTTATTGCATTATGATTGAAGTCTTATTTAGATTTACTGACATAGAACTAATTGGAAAAGGATGACTAGCATGATTCTTTTACTATTTATTCAAAATTTATTCGTTCTTTCAAAATATTCATGAGGTAGCTAAACTTTGGGTAATTTGAAAGTATATACTTGATACATCAAGGCACAGGAAATTAATAACAGTTGATACAAAAGAGTTCAGAATGTATTGACCAATATGCAAACACATTAGATAAATGCTAACAGCATAATCATTTTGAGTGCATAGGTCAATCCTTATTCCAGGTGTCCTAGGCAGAGGAATAAATCAAAACAGATTATCATCAAAAAACAGATTATCATCAAAAAAATTAAAGAAGATATCAGGTAAGGAAAAACAGTTGTGAAAAATAAGAGACAAGAGAGAAAACATCAAAAGTACGTACCAAACTTCGGGAGAAAAAAGCCGTATATTAAAAATAGAATTGAAACAACAAAAATCACAAAACCAAATGAAGGAAGGTCATCCATAGCACATCAAAGTGTCAGTCATTAGCTTCTGAGAGTTCTGAACAGCAATGTTCCCAGATGTGAGCTTCCAGATTGGACTGTTCACTGTGATGAGAGTTCAGATTGCTTAGAGTAGTAAACACTTAAATGTTAGCCATTCTTAGTTAGCATCATTGTGACACAGGCAAAAGCTGATTATGGCTCTAATTAGCAGTGTAAATTTAACATATATGAGTAGTCATATTAATGCCCATGAGGAAAAGATTAAGATAACATATTAACAATTAATTAATATCTCAGGATGTTAACTGTCAAGTCATTGATAAGTAGGCTACAACCCACATGACCATAGAGGTTAGCTATAGAGTGTGGGGACTGGGGAGGCTTGGATAACCACATGAAGCAGAAACAGGATAATTATCAATAGGAATTTTCTCTCCCTTGGTGATGCAGATCTAAAACAGATTAGCCCAGATTAAAAGTAGGTAAAGGCAGGTTTATTAGGTGGGAGATCTTGGAAGGGATTACCGATCTCACAGATGGAAATTGGTGAAGTCATCTAGGATTTTATAGAGTTTAAGCAAAGAATGATGACTTGTCACTTAGGAGCTGGGATTGAGTCTATATATTGTCAAGAGCAGAGTCACTGGCTGAATATTCTTGAGTGGGTTTCTGGAAGCAGGGAGATGAGGAGTGATGATATTTTAGACCAGAGTTTTTTCCAAGTGAGTGGGTTTGGGGAAAGGAAGGCAAATGAGGTTTTTCCATCTTGTGCAGGAGATAAACATGGTTCCACCCTAACAGTTATGAATGGGTGGATTGATAGGGGAGGACTAAAAAAGAGGAGATCAAACAGGAAGTGTGGACTGGGAGGGATTGATTATGGGGTAAGGTAGTCAAAACTAAGGTCTATTTATTGGGTGTTTGGAATCCTAATACAATAGAGTGCTCCTAAAATATATACATTTGTGAAGGTAATTTCAGCAGAAACACCAAATAATAGGATGTTTATTTCCAGAACCCTAACTGGATATCTCTTTCCTCAAAAGAAACTTCCAGTTGCAGGAAGGGGTTACAACCAAAAATGTTGTTTCTCAGAGATGCCCCATCAGAACTGACAAATGTCCTAGGCTCCTCCCAAGGATATTGGTTTCTTTCTACAAACAAATGGTGAGACCCTATTGCTGGAGACAACAACTATTTAACTAGTAAATATGGAAAACCAAGCTGGTACCTAGGTAAAGCCTACAACCATAGAGTTCACGGAGGTCATGAGATTAAACCCATCCCTGACTCTGCTTGGGTTGCCAAACACCTGAGACTGGATAGGACAGGAATTTAGCTACAAATCGAATAAATTTCTGTTCTGCTAAAGGAACAATACAACAAAGAAACCCCTAACTCATAGATCACAGTCTTACTCAGACATCAGAGAAGCTTCTGCCTATAGTAGATGAGAAGTAATACAAATATCTACAACTAGGAAATGTGCGGAGAGTGAGATACCTGGAAACGCTCAATTCTAAATGGGATGTCTCCATCAAATTCCCCCCTTGTGGCTCAGATAACCCTGGCAGAAGATGGGGCAAACATATTGGAAGAGCCAGAAGTGATGGAGAACACAAAAGAAAGAAGATATTCTCAACAGAAGAGGACAGATGCACATATGAAATCAGAGAAACTGTGGCAGTATGTGCAGAACCCACATAGATCTGATGATGTTCTAGTGCTGAGTGTCCACATCCCTCAACTTGAAGCTCTCTGCAATTGGTAACTACTGAAAAATGAAAAATGTGTTTTCTCTGATGATGTCTCATTGAGTATATCAATCACTTGTAGGCAAGGCCAGACCAGGCCAGACCTCACACCCCGCACAGAATAACTGATACAAAACAATCTAAAGTATTTCTGGAGGGTGTTTGTTTGTTTGTTTGTTTGTTTGTTTTTCTTTCATACATTCTTTTCTTTCTTTTTTGTCTTATAATACCTTGCCTGGGCTTCATTTTTCTTTTTTTCTCACTGTACAGGTCTTGTATTATTTATAATGGTTTCTAATTTTGTGTTTTTAGGGGATTTTGGGCCTGCCAATGTGTATATCTCTGTCTATATATAGTTCTTGTGTTCTTTGGCTCTGCTTTTGTTTGTTTGTTTGTTTAATTTGCTTATTTTTAAAGATTTGTTTGTTTTTATTTTATTTCAGTTTATTATTATTTTATCTATTTTTAGATTGTTCTTTGTTTTCTAATGAGTGCAAGAAAGAGTGAAACTATAGATTTTGGTGGCTGTGGAGGTTGAAAAGATCTAGAAGTTTAAGGACAGGAACAATAATCAGAATCTTTGGATGAAAAATGTCTATTTTTAATAAAAATGTCCTATATATTCTTATTAGGTGAATGAAAATAAGTATAATTTAGAGAGGGGTAATTTCCTCTAAGAAAATGAAAACAGAAGAGTACATATTAGGTATTAGGCACCCCACAATTAATAGTTTTAGGTTCTCTTGTGATACTGAAGAAGTTATTTATAAAACTTCATATAATATTTAAGATAGTTCATAAGATGATAGATTAATTGCTCAGTGCTGCTCGCAAACAGACTCACTTTGTTGATATTACAGATAGCTTATGTTGTTGAGAACAGGTATGGATTTGCACAATAATGAAATATTTAATGGTGTCTTTTCTCTATTTGTGCCTGTTATAAAATGAAACATGATTCCTCAAGATGAAACACTGCTTGTTATTTCTGGTGAAGATAGTATGCTCCCTTCTCACATTTACACCTGCTAATTCTCAGGGCCCATGAATTCTTTAAACAGCAACAGAAACTTTGCAGACATAATTAGGTATAAGGAACTTTAAGATGAAGATGTTCTAGATTATTGGTGGAAGAGGCACAATTATAACCACATGAGATGTAGAAATATAAACATTATTTTCTGTCCCCAGGTGGATCAGAGGGTGATGTGAGAATGGATGAAAGATCAGGCACAGGTGGTATTTGTGGATTTTAAACAGTGAGTCACAGTTTGGATAATATAACTTTCTTGCAGGGCCTAGGGAAGAGTTTGATCCTCAAAAAGAGTCTCTGAAAACATCTATTCTGTTTAGTCAGAGAAGCTACATCAAAGCTTTGACCTACAAGTATATAATATACTAAATTAAAGATTATGCTATTAATGTGTTGACAGAAATCTTAGAACTGTGTCCTGCCTCATGCAAATAACAACTGTGCAAGAGGAAAACATGTATTTGGCTCAAGATATTTCCATGAAGACTTTTTAAAATTGGGTATAAGATGTGAACAGAAAGAAATGCATTTCCGTTTGGGAACAAATTGTTGCTAAATCAAAAGGATTTAGGAATGTTCTTCTCAACCATATTATCAAATGCAGTAAAGTAAGAGGTTCCCTAACTATAAAGCAAGTGCCAAGGAGAAATGCAAACTTGTGGGAGTGTGCTGCAGCCTTTGATGGCAGTCTGAGAAAAGAGGAAAGCATCAATGGTCACTCATACATAGCCCTCTGAGAAGTATGATGATGTGGCTGAGATCCTTTCAAAAGAGCAGATCCAGAAAGCTCCAGACCTCTGTCTTTTCATCCTCTCTGACTATACTTTGGAGCCTTTCATAACACTGTTTTATTAACTTTAGGGATTTAAAAGAAATTCATCCAAATGGGGATGTGTTTAAAACTAATACTTGTATATTAGAAGTAAGCTCTTCAAATACTATATACTGGCTTTCAAGCATCATATCAAGTATTTGCTGGCCATTTCTCTTTGAATTTTTGAAATATATAGATATTAAAGTAGAGTATATCTTCCTCACTATCATGATGAAATCACTATTTAATAAAATAATCCTCGACCAATAAGTGAGCAAATAATCTTCAATGGTCTCTGACATTGTTTTCACTATTTTCATCTCCCCTGGATGTGTGACAAAAATCACATGTTTTAAATCCTTCTTGAAATAACACTCTTCATAGGCTAGAGAGATGGCTCAGCAGGTACAAGCACTTGTTCCTGTTGCAAAAACACCTAGGTTCAGTTGTAAGTGTTCATATACCAACTCACAGCTGTTTGGAACTCCAATTCAAAGGGATTCAAGTCTCCCTTTTGGCTTCTGTCTGTCTATCTATCTGTCTATCTATCTATCTATCTATCTATCTATCTATCTATCTATCTATATTGTATCTACAGAATTCATAGTCACAGTAATTTCATTCACAATTCAAAATAAAATTTAGAGTTGCTCATCAAAATATCCCTTGAGATCTGCCTGATTATTTTTTTAAATTTGTAATATGATCTTTAAATATTTTTAATTATGTGTTTGTGTACCTATGCAAGTATATATTCATACATGTGTACAGGAATTATAGATTTAGCTGAAATTATAGTTTGTTGTGAGTTACCAAACATGAATAGGTGAACCAGATGGGGTTTTTATCAAGAGCCTAATGCTTTCAATTGCTGAGTCATCTCTACATACCCTCTTCCTGACTCTTGAAAGATTTTTAAAACCATTACTAACAATACATTTAATCCATTCTGAACCCAAAGATCAAACTTCACTTCATCTTTTTTCACTATATAATATCCTCCATCAAGTTTTATCACAAATTACATTTATTGGAAGTTATAGAATTCCTTTCTGTTTCCTCTTGCCTATGCTTTGATTTTTTTCTTTTAATCTCTCTTTTTCCTTTCAGATGTATTACATCTCAGCAATCTTTGTTAGGTTCCTCCCAGTTCTCAAATCAACAACCAATAAG
>JADRCD010190091.1:0-15105 GCA_019843815.1 Montemys delectorum
AGATAGCACTTCGCTATTCTAAAATATGTTTTGGTTTTTTTTTTTTTTTAAGGAGAATAAAAGGGAAAATTGCTTGTGTGGCTGCTATTTCCATACTTATGGCAGAAAGGAAAATACAACAATATTTGTAGACTAACAAGAAGACTGTGCTTTAATGTGAGTCAAATATAAAGACCAAATCAGCAGTGGTGAATCTACAGGCTGGCAAATTAAGAATTGAAGGCATGGGTAGTATAAATGCAAGTTTGAAATATTTACTCCAGCATATCTAACTGCATTACATATTCGGCTTATTTAGTGTTTAAAGTAAGTCCTAGGGGGGTCAGGAAATATGGGTAATGATACTCAGATATACTATATTTTTATCAAATTGTTCATGGGAAGAAAGAGGCAAGAAGTGGTACTCGATATATTGTTCTACAATTGTCATGGAGCTCAGTGGTAGAGAGCTACTGGACACCCTGAACACGGAACTTGCTTCAGTCCCCAGCTCTGCAATGAAAGCTGTCCTCATGCAAGGACAAGGTGGGTTTTTCTTTCTCAATTAACTACAAAATCCTATTTGTTTACCTTCTGTGAGCTAGTGTTGATGTAAATATCCAGACAAGCCCACACATGGCTGTCATTATCTCTGTAAATTATACAGATCCCTTAGTGATTCAAACCAAGGTGAAAGACCCAGTTTCAGTCTTATTCTCATGATATAATTCTGAACATTGGAAACCTGATTTTTTTTCATATTTGGGGTGTCATTTATAGTAGATCTATAAATCCATTAATCATAGGGGCAGAAGTAACTACATGGCCTCTTCCCCCCACCCCAAGTAGTCTGCAATATTAGCATAAAATAAATTTGCCAAAATAAAGGAAAATTAAAAGCAGATATTCTGCATTTGAGAATAAAATAATCCACAATCAGAAAAAAATAACAAATAGAATATACATGTTGAAAATTTTGATTTTTATATTACTCTATACCCTAAGTTTAACAGTATTATTTAACTATGCTATTTCTTTTATAAATACAGCTTTTCACCTGGGATGAATGCTTTCTCTGATTGCCATAGCATAGAGACAGGTCAGTTTCTCTTTTCCTATCCTGATTCTGATGTCTTCCAGCCATCTCAGATCACATTTTCAATTTACAGGTTACTATCATCTGCTAGTTAACTTTTTGGGGTATAAACTTACAAACTTCTGTATTTGGTCCATTTTTCTCCTTAAGATCAAATGTCATTACATTTTTATAATCTGTGTCAAGTCTCAGAAGAAAAAGAAACCCTGTCAGAATCTGGGTTTTCTTCAAGTTTGGGGTAGGGTACCACAATTATTATTAGATCTTTAATTGGAAACGCCCCCGACTCATTCTGATCAATTTGTACTCCAGCTGAGGGAACTCCATTTAGAAACTTTGGATCCCTTAATATAAAGAAGCCCCTGATAGATGTAAGTCACTGTGTGTGGGATGGATTTTATATTTGTGCCTGCCAGTTCCAATTATGTTCTCTACTAAACACGGTGAGGAGCCTCTAACATATGCTTACCCTGCCATGAGCTTAACTGTATTCTAACCCATGATGGACCGAAAACATGAGCCAAGACAAATTATTTTTTTTCATTGTGTGGTTTGTGTCAGGTTTTGTAGTTATAGCAACCTAACAGTATCTAAGACAGGTACTGGGAGTCAACATGTCCCATAGCTTAAAACTCTCTATATGCAGTCTAATCTCCTTGTCTATTTATGGAGAATTAGTAAACAACCTGTGTGCTCCACACAATTAATGCTCACATATGTACCATTTCCTTAATTATAAAGCTATTGGTAAATTCCATTACTTTTCCCTACTAAACAGTTGAAACGAACAGATCCATGAAGCAAATTGAGCTTTCTACTCTTCACCCTAACTTGCCTCCTCTGCACAATACTAATTTCTATAACCAGAAAAGTTCACCGCAGTCTTGTACTAAGACTAGAATTAAAGTATCACCTTTTTTTTTTCACAATTCATCCTGCATTTGTTGATAATGCTAATAGTGTCCCTGGCTGCATGGTGATCGTGTGGTCTTGAAGTAGTGTCCTTCTCTGTTTACCCTCCTGCTGATCCTTTAGAGAGAAGACTCTGACTTGTCCATCTCTTATCCCAGGCCTTGTGTGCCACATGGATGCTGCGTCTTCTTCATAAAGTTTGAAGGATTCTTTAATTTGCATTCAAATGGATGAGGCTGATCAATGATTTTGGCAGAAAGTGAAGAAATCTAAGTTTTCAGCATGATATTTTTACTCCTTCCATTAAAGGAAATAAGCAAATAAAATAACCTTGAGGTGAGGCATAGTGCCAGTAACAGTCATCCCAAAACTTGAAGGCTGAGGCAGGAGGATCACCATGAGTTCTGGCTAGCCTAGGTTATATATTAAGCTACAGGAAAGCCTGCTCAGCAGACTAAAACCCTTTCTCAAAAATCAAATCCTTGAATTTATTAAGTTTAGGATACTTCAAAAAGTATAGACTGTATAGGCATCTATAAAGTAATATGTTTATACTTTTCACTTTATATATTATCTATACTTAATTATTTTCAGTTATTTATATGTCATTTATATTAATGTCTAAGAAAATTATTTACATTTGAGATCAGGCTTGATATGTTACCCATTCAAGCTCAAATCTCCCACTCTGCCTCTACATCCCGTGTGCAAAGACAGTGGAAGCACAGGCCCCAAACTGAGAAAAGTACAATAACGTCTGCCTGTTTGGCAAGAGGAATGGTAAAAGATAGTATCTCTTGCTTTGGTCAGGAAATTAATTGTAATTTAGTCCTTAGGTTTCTGGTAGAATTTAAGTATTATTAGGGACTGTTTGTCAGAGGCCAAACCAAATAAATCAAGAACATTCAAATTTCTTTTTAAAACTGTTGGCTGTATACTTATAATATCGATGAATCCATGAATATTTTTGAAACTTGTGCATCTTCTCTTTCTTTCACAGGAGGCACTGTTTCTGATGTATCAATGCATAAAGTAAATTATCAGTACTCCCTATGTAGATCTGCCAGTCTATAATATTTAAGTATTAATAAGATTCATAACATGGCCAGATGGGCAAAATAAAACTAAATTTATAAACTTAGAAAACGAAATAGAAGCAAATCCAATGGGAGTCTCATTATGACTTAGAACACGTGTGTATCCTAACGAGGTCTTTTGTGTTTTCCATAATAACTGTAGTTTTAATTTAATAAATTTGCCCACTGTAGTTGGAGACCATTACAATCTTTAATGTATCAATTGAAATTTATCCTGAAATTTCTGTTAGAGAATTAAGTTTAACATCCCTCTGTACACGCACTGATTTCTCAAGAGTGCACTTGTTGTGGTTTATGTGGGCAACGCAGCAAGAAGCATGGTTTGTAGCAAACACTGGCTGCATACCTAGCATGTTTAGAGGACTGTGTAATTAACGACTTACATAAAACAAACATAAAAGTGTAGCTCTCTAGTCTCTCAAGGCTCTCTACCAAAAACTAATATCAATATCAGAATATTCTCATGAATTACAATGAAAGTGAGCAAACACTACCTGGAGATATACCTGTACAGAAAGGATAATGCTGGGATCCAGCTGCCTTGATATAAGGAGGCTGTTAAATATTTAGTTGAGCCACGGTCTGCAAGCACAACACTTACCTGATTTGCTGACTAGACTTTTAGAAAAAGCTGCAGAGAAATTAGGAAATCAGGACGAAGTAACTGACTTTATAAGTCAGAAAGAACTAGCTGGAATTCAGAAATACTTATCAGTTGGTTTTACTATTCAAAAAAAGATTAAGCACATGTCAGAAAACTCTTTCTTTTTATAACATTGTATTTTGGAGTTGTCAAAATAAAACAAAACAGATCCTTCAAATATATCTCAAAAGAAGGCTCAAACACACGTAGTCGATGATGCTCTGAAATTTTTATTCACCTCAGAGTGCACCCAAACAGCATGCCTAGAGTGTGCAGAGAGGAGTTGTGAGCTAGAAGTCTCGAAAAAGGTGCACAAGCCTTCTGAAGCTAAGAGCAACAGACAAAGCCATTTCATTATAATGGACTGAGCCTCAAATCAGAATAATTTTTCACATTTTGTGAGATATTTTCCTCACTTTCTATCTCAGAGATATTACTTCCTTGTGTGTCTATGTAGAGATATACCCTTAAATACTCCAGGTACCGAAGTATCATAATTCAAAATAATCACCCTACAATCACCAACACTAATGAAGAGTCTCAGTTGGAGATGGACACACCTAGAAACAGGACCCAGATTATCAAATATTACCTAACTTCTTATTTATTTAAACTATTTTATTTATTTACATTCCAGTCATTGTCCCCCCAGTTTCCCTTCCCAAGTTCCTCATCCCATTCCTCCTCCCCCTTGCCACTGAAAGGGTGCCCCCAATCAGTCCTCACCCTTCTCTAGGACATTCTCTAGGATTAAGCACATTTCTCACACTAAGCTCAGACCATAGAGACCTCTGCTGTATATGTCTCAGCTATTATTTAACTTCTACACTATACTTCTTACCCTTTAGGTGGCTTCTGTGGAAGCTCACATATCCATGAAATCAGAATAGGCAAACTGATTACAATGACTTTGGGGCACAGCTTTAAGTTTAGGTGAAAGCCTCTGGTATGCCAGTATACTACCAGTACCTCTTCCATTTTAGTAAATATGATGTACTTGTGTAATTTTAAACTAATAAGCAAAATAATAAACATATAATTAATAAAATAAATATGAATATTAAAGGTATCATATTTAAATATTATGTCTTTGTAAAAACAGACATGTGTATGTTTATGTCTGCATACACCTCTACAAAGTGTGTTCATATAATCACATATATAGATGTATATTGGGTCCAAAATGGGATCAATATTTCAATGTCAGAAAATAACTATGTTCACAGTATATACTAGTGAAGATTTTGATCTTAACAGGAGTCTGATATAGCTGTCTCCTCATAGCCTTTGTCAGAGCCTGACAAATACAGAGGCAGATGCTCATAGCCAACCATGGCACTGATCATGGAGTCCCCAAAGGAGGAGGTAGAGAAGGGACTGAAGTAGCTGAAGGAGTTTGCAACCCCATAGGAAGAACACAACCAACCAGACCTCCCAGACCTCCCAGAGACTAAACTACCAACCAAGGAATACACATGGAGGGACTCATGGCTCCAGCTACATATGTAGCAGAGGATGACCCTGTCAGGCATCAATGGGAGGAGAGGCCCTTGATCCTGTGAAGTCTTGATGCCCCAGTGTAGGGGAATGCAAGGGCAGGGAGGCAGGAGTGGGCAGGGGAGCACCCTCATAGAAGCTGGGGGAGGGGTGATAGGATTGGGAAGCCAGGAAAGGGGATAACATTTGAAATGTAAATAAAGAAAATATCCAATTTTAAAAAAGGTTATTTACAAGAGAAAAAGCAGTTAAGCTCACCCTATTGGGCTAGGAGCAATATTCAGCAATTCTCAAAAAAGCATACCTTTCTGATACGTAATTACTCTATGGATAATATAATTCACTCACAGTCTTCTATGTTCAATCTTTTTTTAAAAAACTTGGTAAACATTCTTTTAGACAATGGAAATACTATAGCAGTTATTACAACAAGCAAGGGTCTACAGACTTTATGGTCTCATGTGCAGCTTTAACAAGACTGTCTTACTAATTACTTATTAGATGCATAGCATGCTCTTAGCATTATACTGAAGTTATTAGAAGTTTTGTTAATTTAATGTTAAAGTACACTCAGTATTTCATGCGATCACTAACCTTGAAGAATATTCAACCAAGTCATGTGTAGAGGAGAAAATTGAATTTCAGCTAATGTAAGGAAATGGTCTAGTTGTCCCTGTGAAGAGCTAGGAGCCAAACTCAGGTTAGTCTTACTCTAAAACTATGTTCCTGACTCTATTAATCTACCTGTTTCTTGATTAAAAGAATTAACCCTAGTGACCCAAGGGAGATGTCTGGTTGGGGGATGGGAAATTCCATTCCTTAGACAGAAAACAACCAGGGGAAAAGAGGTTGCAAATAAATATGCTACCTAAAATGAGGAAGAGCTGTTAAGGTAAGTCTTAAGCTATCATCCATCTGTAAGTTACACTGTAACGTCTCAGGAATGTTCATTGATAACATATTTCACCAGAAGTCATTCTGAAAAAGGAATTTTCCCCATCAAGGAGTTTATTAAGGATGTGGCCGAGCAGTGGTGACATACACCTTTAATCCCAGCACTTGGGAGGCCGAGGCTGGCTCATTTCTGAGTTCAAGGCCAGCTTGGTCTACTGAGTGAGTTCCAGGTTAGCTAAGGCTACATAGAGGAAACCCTGTCTCAAAAAACCAAAAACCAAAAACCAAACCAAAACCAAACCAAAACAAAACAAAAACCACATTAATTAATTTTAACTATTATTCATGATTTTAAAACAAAACACACGTAAAAATACTAAATATATTCAAAATTTCAGGTTTATTTAATTTTAATTGTTCTTAAATCTACATGTTTCTTACTTGTTGTCCCTAGACAATTTTGCCATATTAAATAAAAGAAAAACAGCTGTGTATAAAATAGTTCCTAAATAACAACTATGAACCATATGGCCTGAATATCTACTCATTCAATTCTTTGATACTTTTATGTTGCTCAAATACTACAGCTGACCTAAATTCTAAAAGGCAATGCTAAGCTATGTCCTTCAACATATAATGAAGGATTACAGAATGTAATTCACTGAAATGGAAGATTAGAATATCTAATACATATGCATTTTTCTTCAAATGGATTTGTGAACACTTTGTCTAGGACACTGCTTGCAAGACTTTGTATTTTCTTAATTTCTTTACTGGTGCTGGATGTCTTCCACAGAATATTTTATTTAAACATAGGCTTTCAGATATAAAGAAAAAAAAACAACTCAGACTTAAAATGCAATATTTCTTGTTTAAACCATCAGTTTCACTTTATATATAGCAAGGCTGTAATGTCAATATTTTATGAATAATGCATTAAATGAAAATAATTGTTTTATTGCATTATAACTCATTCTTAATGCTCATTTCATGTTAATCATAAAATTAGCCCTTTGCTGAGATACTTAACATGTGTGTAACCAAGATATTTCAAACTCCATTAGATTCTTTCCTAGTGTATTCTAACACTCACTGAACACTATTATCTGGAAAACAGTAAACACATGCACATACATATATACATAGATACATACATAATACATATACATATGTGTGTACATGCATATGCATACATATTTACATACATATGCATATATTTCATTTTTTTTGCAAATAAACCCCCAAACAAGCAAAATCTCCTGTTTGATCACCAATAACAGAAATCTTAAAATATAACAGTATTTTTTCTTTTAGGAAAAACTCTAAAATCTCTAGTAAAATATGAAAGCAACAAGTATCTCAATAGCACATTATATGAAAATTTCATAGTGTTAAATGATTAGGAAAACAAATAACTATAATAAAATATATATGATAGGTTAAGGTTTATTTAGAAAGCTTTTACTTACAAGACCTACTACGACTCCTTAATTTTATGACTGATGATAAGATATTTGTTAGTTCACAAAAACTTAATTAAATTTCATTAATTTCAAAATAAGTTTTCACTGCTAATTAGAATAGTTTTACTTTATACATACTGTAACCACTTGTTCGCTAACAAGTTGGCCTGTCAACCTCCAGATTTATCAGGTGACCTCCTTTATAAAGGGACAGTTCAGAATAAGGCTTCATCAAATAATACTATCTTTGATGCTTTTATAAAATGCATATATGCCATAAATTAATATAAGATATTTATATTTGATTGCCTCTGTCCAGTTTCATATATGTAAATACTCTTCAAAGGATAGAAACTGGTAAAGTAAGCTACATGAAATTTTAAACTTAAGTATCACAGTAGGCAAATTATACAGGTTTTACCTAATTATAATGATTGAGTGGAACTTGAAATGCTCACTATCTTTATAGCTTTCACTGGTAAATTTTATTAGTTACTAAAGGCAGATAACTATAAAAAATTAATATAAAAAGAAGGCTTTTAAGAGTGTCTATAAAGTATATGTCAATAATAAAAAAGAAAAGGCATGCCTGTTCTCACTAATCCCCAGGATGACTCAGAGATGCGGTGAATATTGCACACTAGTGTCTTCAGTTCCCCTCAGAAACCACAGACACTTAAATTATTCGGTCATGCCCCAGAAGAATGAACAGTAACTGAAAATAATGTTTCCTATTTCATAAAACTAAGAGAATCTATGGAAAAATAATACTAAAGGGGAGTAAGGGGAATTTGTGCCAAAATTCCTTAACCCAAAATTCAAAAGGAAAGACAGACAAAGAAGGGAGAAATAAAATCATGGAAGGACTTAAATATGTATGTCTTTTCTTATTCAAAACAATTGTTGAATAATACTACTGCAATGGAACCTTTTAAAAATTGATAATTCCCACTGAGTTGCTAAAGATCCAAAGGACTCACAATACAGCACAAATGAGCAAAGATCATCTCATTGAAGTAGTAAGAATTCCATTTGATCTGAAAGAGATCTCAAATAGGACCCAGAGTGAGATACTTACTAACCCTGAAGAATCAACTCAGGTGCTCATCTATTCTTCTGTGTCAACCTTTGCTGTGGAATAATCATATATTCTTTATATTGTGTGTGATTTACATTCAGATTACATTTCTGGTCAATATGTCTATGTCAATCAAATATTGGTTTACTAAGACGATGCTGTTCTCTTTATAATAGTTAAATAAGTTGGACATTCAAGCAGTGTCTATTCTACAATCCTTTTGTTTTAAATCAAGCCTTTTTTAAAAGATTTATTTATTTATTTATTTATTTATTTATTTATTTATTATATGTAAGTGCACTGTAGCTATCTTCAGATGCACCAGAAGAGGTCATCAGATCTCATTACAGATGGTTGTGAGCCACCATGTGGTGGCTGGGATTTGAACTCAGGACCTTCAGAAGAGCAGTCAGTGCTCTTACCCACTGATCCATCTCTCCAACCTATTCTACAATTCTTATGGAGAGAGAAACTTAGGTTTTTCTATAGTGACACCTTCATTATATATATATGTATATATATATAAATATATTTATATATATATAAAATGTTTAGCAATCCCAGAGACAGGTCAGTGATTCTGCTTTCAAAAGGAAAGACATATATATATAAAATGAAGGTGTCACTATAGAAATCATATATATATATATATGTGATGCTTCAAATAGCTAGGACTTGAGGAATAATACAAAACAGACAAAGGAGAGACATACATGGGAAATAAAAAAAGCATCAACTAGAGCAAAACATGTAGGCTCAATCCTTGAAAAGTAGACAGTCACATTGTGGCTGATTCTCACTGGTTTGAATCCTGATTTAAATCAATGGTATATCATAAAATGGGGCAAAAGACTTGGGGACATAAAAGACATTGTTAAAGGCATGAATATTAGATTTGGAAAGTAAGCACAGATAAAATTAAAATAATTCAAAGAGGCCTCAGATGAAAGTAAATTATAGACTCACTTATGTGGCTTCACTTCTGTGTAACTTTATAACTGATTAATAGGAAACACTGAATGTCTTCGACAGGGACAACAGTCCTCATTCATATTTACTATCAGCCATGACTCAACTAAATAGTTTAAAAGTTACTCTAGCATATTTGGTTTTAAAATTTCCTAATGAGACTCAAGACTAAATGATGCCACATAACAAATTACAAACATCTTTAGGGAAGGATAACAGTTACCACACTGAGCTGTAATTATGAAAACAGAACCAAAAAAACCCCTACATGCAGAAAAGCTGATGCCAATGGAGATGAGGAAGTTTGACCAAGTTCCAACCCTGCATGAAGAGTGACAGCAAACAATGGGCACTGAGAGGGGAAACATCTGTTTTCTTCAGGGACAAGCCTGCTGATAGGTTATCCAGTCTCAAGTAGTCAGCTCTAAACAGCTGTGCATAGGAGTAACACAGGATCAGCTCAGTATAATTTCAGTATATGTTTATGTGTGGAACAATTTTTAAAATGCCATAGATTATTCATTGAACTGAGTACACGGTCTCCAATGAAGGAGTTAGAGAAAGGACCTATGGAGCTGAAGGGTTTGCAGCCCCTTAGGACGAACAACAATATGAACTAACTAGTACCCTCAGAGCTCCCAGGGACCCAACCACCAATCAAGGACTATACATGGTGGAACTGAATGTTCTGGCAACATGTGTATAGTAGAGGATTGCAAATTCGATCATCAATAGGAGGAAAGGGCCTCGGCCTTGTGAAGGTTTTGTGCCCCAGTGTAGGGGAATGTCAGGGCCAATAAGTGGGAGAGGGTGGGGTGGCAGGCATGGGGAGGGGGGAGGCAACAGGGATTTGTTCTTGTTGTTTTTGTTTGTTTGTTTGTTTGTTTTTTGGAGGGGAAACTGGGAAAGGAGAAATTTACATGTAAATAAAGAAAATATCAAATAAAATAAATAAATAAATAAATAAATAAATAAAATGCCATAGATTATAGAGCAAATGTGAAGGCTAATACAGAAAAGAAGACTACATGTGTAGAAACTGTTACTCACCTTCTTGTATTTATAAAAGACACTAAAGAAACAAAAGACAATAGTTTCCATGGATACAAAAACTAAGAAGTAAAATAAATCTTCAAAAGGTGGCTTACTGCTTGAGTGAGGTAAGCGTTCAGCCACAATTTGATACACATGGGAGTGAGCTATGGTGTAAAAATAGGCTGAGTTGCCCAAGTTGTTCACCCAGGACTTGCATATGCACCCATGGAAGTGCTGAGCAGAATCTCTATTAATAAATTCTCAGGAAATCAAAGCAGTATTTGACTGCTTGGAAAAACTGAGATCTTAACATATTAAACTTATACTGGTCTCATTATTTCTGCATAAAATTACCAATGAGACCAAGCATTTCTTCACTGTTCAACATATTTAACACTTTTCTTTTAAGTAGAGGAAAAGGAGAACAGATGTAAAATCAAAATGGATGATGAATTACCATAGTTCTTTATGATTTTACTTGTACTTGTGAGCATTCTACCCTGGGAATGCTCATGAGTTGCCCAAAATAATAAATGTTATACATCTCCCCAAGTGTGAAGAGGTATAGCTTTGAGGTTTTCACAGGTACTAAGAAACAGCCTTAAACAGGAGTGGCCTTGGTGTCTTGTATCTGACTTCTTTCATGTCTCCTATGGTATTTAGACCTTTAAAATAGCCTGCCAAAATCCTAATGTTTAAAGTGTCGAGAAGAAGAATAGATGAGAAAGCGTTTGTCTAGAAAATCTGAAAGCACAGAATATGTCACCAATATAATCCTTTAACAGTCTCTTATGCATTCCACAGGTGACTTACAAGGCTAGAGACAACCTTAGACTTTTGGGAGATGATTGGAAGCCCTTCAATAAAAAAAATTCATAATAAATCCAGGAATTTTCCAATGATCTCCTCTCTCTCTCTTTCTCTCTCTCTCTCTCTCTCTCTCTCTCTCTCTCTCTCTCTCTCTCTCTCTCTCTCTCTCTCTCTCTGTGTGTGTGTGTGTGTGTGTGTGTGTCTGTGTGTGTGTGCGCATGTGCATGTGTACGACTCTGTCTCTCCCTCCTTCTCTCTCTCATTATCTACCTCTGTGTCTGTCTCTTTCATTCCTTCTTTAACTTTTTGTTCTTTTTAAAAACTAACTAAAACTTCATATAGTTTATAGATTTTAAAGTTAGACTACTGGGTTTAAACTTAAACTAAGCCAATCATGAATCTGTAAATGCTTCAAGATGTCAGAATTCTAAATAAAGATATTCAAGAAACCTACATTGTAGAATTGTTGTGAAAGTTATGTGCATAAAGTTCATGGTTTAGGATGAATGACTACAAAAAAAGTAAGTTTTATTTGTCTTCAAGACAACAAAAAACTCCAAAACCAGGCATTTCCTTTATTTTGATGAGTATGGTATTTAGAGAAAATGTGGTAACACTAATGACTTAAGTTATACTAGGATGGAATCAATTCAAAATATACACTTAGAATTTTACTTAATAACATTGGTATATAACATTAGTTTCTATAAAACTTCCTAACTTTAGAATAATTCACCACTCTCCAGACCCCCCCCAAACCCAACAACAACAACAACAACAACAACAACAAAAAAAAAACAGTTAAGGAGAGTTATTATCTTTGTTAGTTTCTTATAATATTAAACCAATAACAGGATTTTGTTGCACAGTTTTCTTTAAGACATAATTAATTCAATTACACTTATAAGATTTTGTCTTTAAAATTGTGCTATTTTTTAAAGAAGATATATTTAAAAGAAAGATATTTGTCAAGCTCTGGTAGAGCCTCTCAGGAGACAGCTACAACAGGCTTCTGTCAGCAAGCATTTGTTGACATCCACAATAAGAGCTGAAGGGGTTTGCAGCCCCATAGGAGGAACAACAATATGAACTAACCAGTAACCCCAGAGCTTCCGGGAACTAAACCACCAACCAAAGAGTACACATGGAGGGACTCATAGCTCCAGTTACATATGAAGCAGAGAATGGTCTTGTAGGTCATCAATGGGAAGAGAGAGAGGCCCTTGGCCCTGTGAAGGCGCTATGCCCCAGTGTAGGGGAATGCCACGGCCAGGAAGCAGGAGAGGGTGGGTAGATGAGCAGGAGGAGGGGGAAGGGGATAGGGGGGTTTTGGATGGGAAACGAGGAAAGGGGATAACATTTGAAATGTAAATAAAGAAAATATATAATAAAAAAGATATTATATGGTCTTATAATTGCCTGATGTTTAATAGAATGATTGTTTAATAGAAGCATAAATGATGGAAGTCACATAAAAAAAAAAAAAAACCAAGTATTTTCAAAAACCCATTGATTCCTATCCAGAAATATACTATCAAATACTACATGATGTTCCAGATAATGGACAATTGCATGTTTTTAAATATGTTAAAATAAACTCAGTTGAAATTCTTCAAAAATAATTTGTCAAGGCTCAGAAAACTAAATATTATCAAATTTGCATATGATACAAGAAAATCATTTCTATTGTTTTATCTCTATTTTAAAATGTCCATCTTGTCCTATCTAAACTTCCTATATGGAATCTATATTATATTTGTAAATATTATATATGGCAGAAAAGAAACCTGTATAATAGTTTATATTTCAATTATTATTTATTATTGAGTCAAAATGAAAGATAAATCTAAAAATCTTTACCAGCATTTGTTGATGATAAAGTGTGTGATGGTCATCAGTGAGAATTTTGTCAATGTAAGGGCTGGCAATCAGAAATCTCATCATTTCTTCATATGTACAGTAAAGAGAAATAGTTATCTATATGAATAACTTAATCATTCTATTACTCACTAAATGAAGACTTATGGAGCACTGGTTATGCCCTAGCCATAGTAGCATTTGAAAGAATAAACAGAGCTGGCTCCTGCCTGGGAATCTTATAGGACAGAAAAGCAAAAGAGCAAATTGTGCTGACAGGGCATAGCACATAGTGTCAAGACCCCATGGTAGGAGTTAACGGTGCCTTGAAAGTCCTCAGCAAAGAAATTACAGACACTTGGACAGAGGTAAATAGCATGACAGAGGATCAGGCTGTGGCCCCAGGAAGGGTAGGTCATCATGAGAAGAGTTGAAACAATTCAGTTAGAAACAGAACTGGAAACTAATCAATTTATATATAAGACATTTCAAGTAACTATTAAATGAAAAATTAATATATATCTCCTGTGCTTAGCTCTAATATTTAACAAATATAAATTCTGGAAGATAAGATCTTGATTGATTGATTTGGTTATTAACATTTTGGGGTGGGTAGTTAACAAAAATTACTAAAAAGTAATTTACAAAAAATTAATTTATATTTGCATGTACTTAGAACAACTTTAAGAAGTACCTCTCTTACTAGACATGAACAAATATTGTCTAAATTTAAAATAACTCATTGGCTAAGTAGAGGCTACTGTTTGGATCTTGAAGGTACATCATTTAACGTCAATTTGAAAGCAGATATATGAAAGTGTCACAGTGAGCATTCATACTAAAAATTAATCATGCACTTTATTATTTACCAAGTGCCTGTACACTCACTTTCACTAGACAGGGTGTCTTGAGATTAGAAATAGATGCTCATCACTATTCTAACATTATTAGATGTGGAGTCATGGATAAGACTTCCACTGTAATTTAGTGACAATTTCTTCTTTTGCAAAATACTATGACTTCCCCAAAGAGTTACTGCTTGGATCAGGCAAAATAATACATATATGAAAAGATAAAAATCCAATATAACAGCTTACTTCTGGATTGGCTGCTAAATAAGTATTGCTCTGTCTTTTATGACAAAATAAGTTTGAAGTATGAATGCTTTATAAGTTTTCTAGTTGTCTTTTTCTGTCATTAAAATATATCTGCACACATAAATAGTACAAAAATATGTTATGCAAGTTGCTAAAGAAACGACTGACCATAAATAGCAAAGTTAAAAAATAAGCATAAATTATGAATTATTTATAATAGTAAAAGACCCAAATTTATAATTGATCTATATCATTCCTAAGTTTATACAAAAAATATTCTCTACATTATCCTAGAGAGATTCCTTATCCATATGCATTGTTACTCTGTGCCTAATACCTAGAAAATTGCATCAACCTGTGGGCCCACCATTAGATGAATGAATAGTGAAAATGTGGTATCCAAACAAAATGGAAGTTTACTCTGCATGAATTCCCTCCTGTTGACCAGGCCTTATATATAATGAGAGGACTGGTAGTTACCAGCAGGATATGCATGCCCCTACTTCACCACCCTAGCACTACCTCTTGCAGACTTGCTGCTTAGCTCAAATCAAGGAGCTCAGCATTACAGTATTATCTATTCCTGGATTATCTCTAGCTATATAGTTCCTTCCCTCATCTTACCTGAGGCAGATTAGAATTTCATAACACACACACACACACACACACACACACACA
>JADRCD010190093.1:0-12430 GCA_019843815.1 Montemys delectorum
TGCCTGAGGAGGAGGCCTGCCCTGGAATGTGGTTGATATATCCAGTGAAACTCTTTGAAGAGAGCGATTTTCATTCTTCCACCAGGTAGCAATCCTAAACATCTTCTCAGCTATGTGTGAGACTTTGTGTCCACTTCCCCTTCTGCTTGCTGGGCTTTTTCTGTTTTGAACCTTGTTCAGGTGAATATTGTTCAGGTGTCACAATCTCTGTGAATTCATATGTGGATCAGTGTGATGTGTATGTAGCAGGAAGATGCTACGGAAACATGATTTTCTGTGTGGGAAGGAGGGAGGAAGCACAGCTGATTTTCTGATATTTTTCCCAAGTAGCATTTGATTTTATTTATTTATATTTTTAATTTTATTATTTTTTATTTTTTCTTGGTTATTTTATTTACATTTCAAATGTTATTCCCTTTTCGGGGTTTCCCCTCCACAAACCATCTATCGTACCTTCCACTGCTTCCATGAGGATGCTCCCCTACCCATCCGCCAACTCCTGCCTCACCAACCTAGCATTCCCCAACACTGGAGAATGGAGCCTTTACAGGACCACAAGCCTCTCATCCCACTGATGCCAGATAAAGACATCCTCTGCTACATATGTGGCTGGAGCCATGTGTACTCTTTGGTTGGTGATTTATTCCCTGGGAGCTGTGTGTGTGTGTGTGTGTGTGTGTGTTGGGGAGGGTCTGGTAGGTTGATATTATTGTTCTTCTTATGGGGTTGCAAACCCCTTCAACTCCTTTTTCTAACTCCTCCACTGGGAACCCCTTGCTCAGTCCAATGGTTGGCTGCGAGCATCTGCCTCTGTATTTGTCAGGCTCTGGTAGAGCCTCTCAGGAGACAGCTATATCAGCTTCCTGTCAGCAAGCATTTCTTGGCATCCACAACAGTGTCTGGTTTTGGTGACTGCATATGGGATGGATCCCCAGGTGGGGCAGTCTCTGAATGGTCTTTCCTTCAGTCTCTGCCCCAAACTTTGTCTCTGTATGTGCTGTGTAAGAATTTTGTTC
Source organism: Montemys delectorum (assembly GCA_019843815.1). Taxonomy (NCBI): domain Eukaryota; kingdom Metazoa; phylum Chordata; class Mammalia; order Rodentia; family Muridae; genus Montemys; species Montemys delectorum. The sequence continues at coordinate 1,017 of JADRCD010190093.1, forward strand.
CCCCCTTCTCACTAGGACTGAAGCATCCTCACTTTGGTCTTCCTTCTTCTTAGCTTCATATGGTTTGCAAGTTGTATCATGGGTATTCTAAGCTTTTTTTCCTAATATCCACTTATCAATGAGTACATACCATGTGTGTTCTTTGTGACTGTGTTACCTCTTATTCTCCTCTCTTACATCACAACTTGATAAATTTATCCCACTTCACTTCTTTCAGCCCTCCCCCCTAAAAGCCCTGCATCCATTAAAAGGAAAAGGGTCTCAAGAGCAAGCAACATACTCCCATTTCCATTGGCAAGAATTTCAAAAAAATATCAGACTCCACAACCGTAATATATATGCAGAGGACATAGCACAGATCCACAAAGGTTCCTGATTGTTGTTTTGGTTTCTGTGAGTCTCTATGATCCCTACTCAGGTGATTTTGTTGGCTGTGTTTTTGTGCTGTCTTGGACCCCTTTTGCTCCTCCACTTTTACTAAGTAAAGTTCCTGCCTTTCTTCCATGGTTTCCCCATAATTTCACAATGTTTTATTTTTTTATTTTGTCAGTAACTCTAGAAATATCCAGTTAAGCCCTTTCTTCTAATTTAGGTATAACAAAAGATATTGAAGTTCCTTCAAGATTAAGGATTTCATTTGCTTTGTATGAATTTATTAATGGACTCTCAAAACATCTTACTTATTCACTTTAATTTTTAAAAGGAGTTTCCAAAACGATGACACAAATAATATGACAATTACTTCTGTAATATAAAAATGAATTAAGAGTTTAACCTAAAGAAACTTTGATAAACATATTGTATTTTAACCTACATGTGAAGGATGATCCTAAAAGTATAAATAAATAGAAAAAATAGGATTAATTTTATATCTTAAATTTGTGTTTCTTTGAGGAGTTTGAAGGATGGTTGTTAAAAATTGAAAACTAACCAAAGGAAAGGTGATTTAATCATAAGCCAAGAGGTGATGAAGCTCCAAACATTGACTAAAATGAATAATAAAATGAAGATATAAATAAGAACAATATGTAAGAACTAGTAACCTGAAGAATTAGTGTCAGTGTACAGAACAAATCTGAGATTCTTAGGATGATGTATTAAGAAGGACATGAACATTAGGAAGCTAATCAGTAAATAGGTTTCTTCTAATTAGAATTGTGTGTGTGTGTGTGTGTGTGTGTGTGTGTATGTGTGTGTTAAGTGATATCTGTCTAACAGTACAAAGTGTTCAATGTGGCATTGGACTCTGACTCAAACATAATTATTTTTTGATCTTATACTGTCACATAGAGTGTAGAGATCACAGTGGTCAATCAAACTTGCTCCATTATGCCAGGGACTCATTCCTAAAGGATGTCTATAGCTGAGCTATACATCGTATAGTGTTTTGCCTATCTGTTTATTGAGGCTTTATGATGTAAAACATTTCTCCAACGTACTTATTATATGAGAAGAAAGTTCTCATCTCCGTGTATCCTTCACCAAATGCAAAACCACAGACACAAATTTGTTTTGTGGGGAAAAAGCTAAAGTAATAAAAAAAACTAACCAAAACAGCATGTAGAATTAATCCACTTGGCTTGACTTTGATCCAGATAACTCCACTCGAAATTATAACTGTAATTAAGTTGTTCAAAGAAGAGCTACCCTTCACACACAGACATACCCTCATTCACACACACACACACACACACACACTAATGTACATACACATGAGTGCACATGCATAAACACAGGTATGTACATACATATTCACACATTCATACATACATGGACACATCTATACTCTTCAACATAAATATACATAGTCAGATGGTCTTATACATACACTCACACACACACACACACACACACACACACAAAACATACACACACAAGTGCCTATATATCATACACATACATATTTCATGACAGAAGTTGTTAAGTCAAATGAACATAACACTTGGAAGAGAATAAAGGTTACTCTCTAAAGCCAGGCTCAGAAACCCATTTCAGCTTTTCCTGTGAATTTCTTACTAACTTAAATTTGTTGGAAAATGTATTCACTAGTGACAAAAATCAAGTATTTATAAATTAGCAGCACATTGCTCTATCAATGACGATTGCTCAGCAAATAATGACTTCTGAAAATGTTGTACCAAGGACTATGCTGTATCTTTAAAAATAGGCATTGTTTTTGATGATTCAAGTAACTTATAGTAGATAGTACACAGTTAAAGTGAAGCCCCAAGGAAACATTTCTGGTCTTCCTCTTAGAACCTTGGAACCAAGGTTGCTTTCCTTTGATAGTTGGCCACTCTGCTTTGTCAGCAGACAAATGGACCCACAGCATCAGACATAGCTGAAGTTCTGAATTTGTGGACAGTTTCCCTAATGGCACAGGAAACTTCAAATTCTGGAAATTAGAATGAGGAACATTAAATCACAGCTCAAATATTTACTAGATTTGCAACCTTAGGCAAGGTAACAGAACTCTAAAAAAGTTCTAAAAAGTAAATAATGCCTTACCTCACCAGAATTTGTAAATAATAAAGGAGGTATAGGAATAGCAAACAGTAAATTTCTAATTAAAAGGGTTGCACTGTGAATGATAATTTTATCATCAATATTTTTTTCTATTTTCTATAGTAAAATGTAGGAAGTTTACAAATCACGAAGGAAAACATTAAGCGGGGGAAACAGAAATTACAGAGACAAACTTAAGGAGAAAAGCAGGTTAAGCTTGGAAAGAATTTACGGTCTAAGATAATAATATCTTTTTAATGACATTTTAGTTCCTTAACATTGGGCTTCTTGCAGAGGGAGATAGAGAGTGGTTTATTTGAGGAAAAGGAATGGAAGAATGAGCATGGAGTAGCATCAGCTAGGACAGTGGATCAAATCAAACAGAACTGAGATATGAGAACATATCTGAGACTGGTCAGGTCAGAAAATAACAACCTGTTCTTAGAGAAATTGATTGGTGGCCAGGATATTGGCATTGGCACCGTATGACTTGGTTTTAAATTACTTTTTGGCTATCTTCTTTCTATGTGGTCATGCACAGCTTGTCTTGCCTCTCCGAGCCTCAGATCGTCATCTGTAAAACCTGGTTAGTAATAATCCTTACCCACTGGGATTGCTTGAAGTTCAAATGAGTTTATGTAAGTGGAGCACTTGATTCATGCTTAGCGCCTACTAATTGCACTATAATTATAGCTATTATTATCTTAAATATTACCTGAAGAACAGTTTGTGTGAAGGTGCCTAAATCATTAGCATATGTGTATCCTCTTGTGACTACTCATTTTATTAATACTTTAACTTTAGATAATTTCTATAAATAATATTTTAGCATCACTTCCTTTGGAATAAGACTTTCATTCTCAGGGTGCTTCTGTACCATCACTTCAGTTTCTCTGGACAAATTTTTACTTTGCTGTGTCCTTAGTGAAGTACTTCTTATTCTTGGCTAGAATTTGGAATCATCAGGATAAACATAAAACACCAATTTTTGAATTCAGTTTACATGAATAATACCCAATTTTCTCTTGTTGTTTTAAATGTTACATTTTCAAGGTCTGAGTGATTCCTGAAGGTGCAAATTCACCTTGTAGAACACAAGTGTCCTTCACCTCAATATTCTCACATCATTTATACCACTTTCATTCAACCAAAATTTAGATGGTTAACAACCACACAAGTAAATATAATATAAATGTATAAGCCCTAGTAAGTAATAACATTCTACATTAACAATAGCACAACACCCAGAAGACTTCATAAAGGTATGAAAATAAATCAGTCACCATCTAATAGGCAATGACTTTGCTGCAACTCTGGTATGAGTAGTTTTAATAAAACTAATATATATGTTCTAGTTTCTCAGGGCACACAGTAGGAAAATGCTGTCCCTTTCTGTATATGAACTTTTCTTCATTGTTTCCATGGTTTTGTTGTTGTGGTGGTCATTGTCATTGTCACTTTGGTAAGATTAAATGTAAAGGAACCTACAAAAGAACTATCGCATCAGGATACAAGTCAAGCACATCCTGAAACATAATGTTATCCACCTGAGTAAGATTTTGTCAGTGTAAGAAACATACTGATATATATTCCATTGGAAAGATGCTATTTCACATGGGCTGGTCCATGGCCCAGGCACATATGTAGCAGAGAGCTGCCTTATCTGGACTCAGTGGGAGAGGATGTGCCTAATCCTGTAGAGACTTAATGCCCCAGGGAAGGGGGATGCAAGGTGGGTAAGGTGGGTGTTAGATGAGTGATGGATGTGGATGAGGAAGCACCCTGTCAGAAGGAAAGGGGAGGAAGAATGGGGTGAATAGCTCTTGCAAGGGAGAAGGGAAGGGGGAAACATTGGAATAGAAATAAATAAAACAATTTTTAAAGGAAAGATGCTATCCCAGGGTCTATGAATCATGTATAGTTTATGGACTGTTTTAGTTTATACATATTAATATAAAATTCACATAAAAAATTTAAAAATACAGAAACATACTTTGCTCCATATTTCCATTCAGCTATTTTTCTTTCTTTCTTTCTTTTTTAAAAATTAGGTATTTTCTTTATTTACATGTAAATTTCTCCTTTCCCAGTTTCCCCTCCAAAAAACAAACAAACAAACAAACAAAAACAACAAGAACAAACTCCTGTTGCCTCCCTCATCCCAATGCTTGCCACCCCACCCTCTCCCACTTATTGGCCCTGGCATTCCTCTACGCTGGGGCACAAAACCTTCACAGGGCTGAGGACCTCTCCTCCTATTGATGATCAACATTGCAATCTTCTACTATATGCATGCTGCCAAAAAATCAGTCCCACCATGTATAGTCCTTGGTTGGTGGTTGAGTCCCTGGGAGCTCTGAGGGTACTAGTTAGTTCATATTGTTGTTCATCCTAATGGGCTGCAAACCCTTCAGCTCCATAGAACTTTTCTCTAACTCCTTCATTGGGGACCACGTACTCAGTTCAATGAATGGCTGTGAGCCTCTACATCTGTATTAGTCAAGGTATTGTCAGAGCCTCTCAGGAGATAGCTATACTTAGGCTGGCTTGTCCTTCCTTCCATCTCTGCTCCATAGTTAATCTCTGCAACTCCTTCCATGGGTATTTGATTCCCCCTTTTAAGAAGGAATGAAATGTCCACCTTTTGGTCTTCCTTCTTCTTAAGTTTCTTGTGGTTTGTGGGTTGTTCTTCCTGTATTCTGAACTTCTGTGCTAATAACCACTTATCAGAGAGTGAATACCATGTGTGTTCTTACCTAAGGCAATCTACAGATTGAATGCAATCCCCATCAAAATTCCAACTCAATTCTTCACAGACTTAGAACGAGCAATTTGCAAATTCATCTGGAACAACAAAGGACCCAGGATAGCCAGAACTATTCTCAACAATAAAGGAACTTCTGGTGGAATCACAATCCCAGACCTTAAGCTGTACTACAGAGCAATTGTGATAAAAACTGCATGATATTGGTACAGTGACAGGCAGGTAGATCAATGGAACAGAATTGAAGACCCAGAAATGAATCCATGCACCTATGGTCACTTGATCTTTGACAAAGGAGCTAAAGCCATACAGTGGAAAAAAGACAGCATTTTCAACAGATGGTGCTAGCTCAACTGGCGGTAAACAAGTAGAAAAATGCAAATTGATCCATTCCTTTCTCCTTGTACAAAGCTCAAGTCCAAGTGGATCAGGGACCTCCACATCAAACCAGATACATTGAAACTAATAGAAAATAAAGTGGGGAAGAATCTCGAGCAAATAGGCACAGGGGAAAATTTCCTGAAGAGAATGCCAATAGCTTCTGCTCTAAGATCAAGAATTGACAAATGGGACCTCATAAAGTTGCAAAGCTTCTGTAAGGCAAAAGACACTATCAATAGGACAAAACACCAACCAACAAATTGGGAAAAGATCTTTACCAACCCTATATCTGATAGAGGGCTAATATCCAATGTATACAAAGAACTCAAGAAGTTAGACTCCAGAGAACCAAATAACCCTATTAAAAATGGGGTACAGAGCTAAACAAAGAATTCTCAACTGATGAACACCTAATGGCTGAGAAGCACCTAAAGAAATGCTCAACATCCTTAGTCATCAGGGAAATGCAAATCAAAACAACTCTAAGATTCCACCTCACACCAGTCAGATTGGCTAGGATAAAAGACTCAGGTGACAGCAGATGCTGGAGAGGTTGTGGAGAAAGAGGAACACTCCTTCATTGCTGTTGGGATTGCAAACTGGTACAACCTCTCTGGAAATCAGTGTGTGGCAGTTCCTCCAGAAATTGGACATAGTTCTACCAGAGGACCCAGCTATACCACTCCTAGGAGTATACCCAGAAGATGCTCCAACATGTAATAAGGACACATGCTCCACCATGTTCATAGCAGCCTTATTTATAATAGCCAGAAACTGGAAACAACCAACATGTCCCTTAACAGAAGAATGATACAGAAACTGTGGTACATCTACACAATGGAGTACTACTCAGATATTAAAAACAATGAATTTATGAAATTCTTAGGGAAATGGATGGATCTGGAGAGTATCATCCTGAGTGAGGTAACATAATCACAAAAGAACACACATGGTATGCTATTTTTCTTTCAGCTCCCTCTTTGAGTCTACTGTTTGTAATTATCCCTTTGGCAAATGTTTACAAAGTCATCCATAATCACCCAAATTAGCAGTCATTTTCCAGTCTTCATTTTTCTTCTTTGATGTGTCAGTGGAATGTGTCACCAATGGTGGTAACCACTAAGCTTAGAACCTATTCATATATACAACCCTCTGTCACATGTGGTTGTTTTCACATAGGTAGGTATCTCAGACGTAATGTGTTATAAGCAACATTTTAAACATTTGTTCCAGAATGAGTATCTTTCACAACAGTGCATTTTCTCTTGGCTCCCACATTGTACCATGCCACAATGATCTCCCACCTTCGTTTTGGAACTGTGCCTGAATGACATTGTAGACTTATTAACACAGAGTCAAGTGATACCACATTGATATTGTAAAACCCATGATGATGCTTTTATACAGATGCCTACAGAGCCTTTGAAAACCTAGGTAAAATCCACTCCTAAGATTGTATGGTGTAAGCATGGCATGGTGGTGCACATTCTTAAATCTAATACTCAAGAAACAGAAAGAATTGATATTTCTGTGAGGTCAAGTAAAGCCTGGTCTGAATATTGAGTTCCAGACTCAAGCAGAGCTACAAAGGGTTTTTTATCTGAGTAAAAATTAAACTATGCAATCTAAATATCCCTCTCTAGATAACTATTGATTGCATATAGCATTTAGGAATAGAACATTAAGAGGTTTGCCTGGTTTAATCTAATATTGGATGATTTGAGCTAAAGTAAAAGGACAGAAAAATGAATATATATATTATAGATATAGATATATTCCCTATACACACACACAAATACATACATATGCATATATATACATGTATATATGTATATATAGAAGTTTAGTCTAGTAACATGTCTGCTCTGATTACATCCAAAGACAGTCTGAGTGATCAAGTTCAAATTCAGACATTCCACACACTATTATTCCTTCAGGCTGGAATACAGACATGCCCTTAGAACACACCTTTAATTCCAAACAATGATGGTAGAAGTAAGGACCCATGCTTGAATATGAAATCTAATTGATGGGCAGACAAAGCAGTAAATCAGAGAAAGATTTGACAGAATGAATTAGAGATAGGATATGCCTACCTCTCAGGGAAAAGCTATTTAAGAGCACTACAGTGCAGTAGAGTTGAGTTCATTAGTGAGTTTATGCAGTTCACTGCAGGTCAGCAGAGTCAGTTGAAGCCAAAGAATAAGAAAGAGTCAGAAAATTAGAATAAATTTTGAGAGTTAGTTTGAAACCAAGCAGAGCAATTCAGTGGGAAGATGAGAGATGCCATATTGAATCAGATACCTTAAAAAGAACTTTGAGCCAGAACAGCTGAGTTAAGCCAGCCAGCCAGAGTTCAGAAAGGACTAGAAAGGGTGAGCTTTTTCACCAGTGACTCTCTGAGTTGACAATTACATCAGGAGTATAAAGGTTACATCTACTCATACATGTATGGAGAGGTCATGGTATAAGACAGAGTGGAGAAAACATGGAGGGGTTAGAATTGGAAGAGAAATCCAAGTCGATCCATTCCTATCTCCTTGTACAAAGCTCAAGGCCAAGTGGATCAAGGACCTCCACATAAAACCAGATACACTGAAACTAATAGAAAAGAAAGTACAGAAGAGCCTTGAACATATGAGTACAGGGGAAAATTTCCTAAACAGAACACCAATAGCTTATGCTCTAATATCAAGAATTGACAAATGGGACCTCATAAAATTGCAAACCTTCTGTAAGGCAAAAGACACTGTCGATAGAACAAAATAGCAACCAACAAATTGGGAAAAGATCTTTACCAATACTATATCTGATAGAGAGCTAATATCGAATATATACAAAGAACTCAAGAAGTTAGACTCCAGAGAACCAAATAACCCTATTAAAAATGAGGTACAGAGGAAAACAAAGAATTTTCAACTGACGAATACCAAATGGCTGAGAAGCACCTAAAGAAATGTTCAACATCCTTAGTCATCAGGGAAATGCAAATCAAAACAACCCTGAGATTCTACCTCATACCAGTCCGAATGGCTAGGATAAAAAACTCAGGTGACAGCAGATGCTGGAGAGGTTGTGGAGAAAAAGGAACACTCCTTCATTGCTGTTGGGATTACAAGCTGGTACAACCACTCTGGAAGTCAGTTTGGTGGTTCCTTTGGAAATTGGACATAGCACTACCAGAGGACCCAGCTATATCACTCCTGGGCATATACCCAGAAGATGCTCTGCAATGTAATAAGGACACATGCTCTACCATATTCATAGCAGCCTTATTTATAATAGCCAGAAACTGGAAAGAACCCAGATGTCCCTCAACAGAGGAATGGATACAGAAACTGTGGTACATCTACACAATGGAGTACTACTCAGGTATTAACAATGAATTTATAAAATTCTTAGGGAAATGGATGGATCTGGAGAATATCATCCTGAGTGAGGTAAACCAAACACAAAATAACACACATGGTATACATTCTCTGATAAGTGGATATTAGCCCAGAAGATTGGAATACACAAAGTACAATCCGCAACTCACAAGAAACTCAATAAAAAGGAAGACCAAAGTGTGGATATTTCATTCCTTCTTAAAGGGGGAAGCAAAATACCCATGGAAGGAGTTGTAGAGACTAACTATGGGGCAGAGACTGAAGGAAGGATCAAGGCCAGTAAGTAGGAGACGGTGGGGGGTGAGGAGGGTGAAGGGGGAGGGAATGTGAGTTTGTTTTTTATTTTATTTTATTTTATTTTATTTTAATTTTTTTCTTTTTTTTTCTTTTTTGGAGGGGAACCTGGGAAAGAGATATTGTATGACATGTAAATAAAGAAAAGATCTAATAAAAAAAAGTTCAAAAAAATAAGACTGATAAACATTACAGACCATTCTGGAACTATTTAATCATGGAATTTGTAAGTTTTTATATATTTTGATATAGAATTAGTTGGGCAATATATCAAATGGAATTCTCAGATTTTTCCTTTAGATAAAATTGTATTTAGTAAGGTATTTTGTTACCATTATAAAGGAATCCTCATTTTTAGTCATCAAAGTAAATAAATTGATTTTTGGTTAGAGGCAATAGTAAGAATTCCATGATAAGTGATTGGTACTTCCACATAATACAGTGAGTAAGTCATTTGAGACAATTCATTTTAAATGTTTATAAACACATTTTATTTATTCCAATGTATACATTGCTTTTTACATACTTATAAGCTAACTTTTTAATGTTTTGACAATTGAAATATCAAATTATGAAAATATAAGGAATGTGACCTCCTTAACACAAGTATCAGTCTAGTTTATAATATTCTATGTTATTTTTGTGTGTAATTGAAAACTACAGTGAGTCAAAATAAAATTTGATTTTTACCAAAAGCAAGTACTACATTAATAAAAAAGTGAAATAAAAGAGAGTTTTACTAACAATGAGTAAAACTGTTGCTTTAAATACTAAAAATATTACCAAAATCGATACCAATCTCTACTGTCTTTTCAACATATTTCAGATACAAAACTAAAATAAATAAAACCTTATAGGTCCTTAAATTAATTTTGCTATGACTCCAACACTGATTCCCCTTTGAAACTTATCCTTAAATTTAATTTTCAGTTTTTGGATGGATCAATGAATAAAAGTGCTTGAGTTCCTTTTCTGCAGCACATACAATAGAAGGAAAGAGACACTCCAAGTTGTCTTCTACTTTCTATTTTGCAAGCATGCACACAAATATTAATAAAATTTAATTATTAAAATTTAATTGTCATAGTAAAAATTGCGATTTGATCTTTTTTTAAGAGATGGTTAAGGATTTCATTCTTAGGAGAGTGCTCAAGACTTATATAAAAGAGTCCATGGATTTAGTGATTTTATATATAAATATGTGTGTGTGTGTGTGTGTGTGTGTGTATGTATATATGTTATGTAATGAAAGATAGTCAAATATGCACTGAATTAAGGTGTTAGGTAAAAGTAAGAAATTAAAATGATGAAAAACAAAAGAGTAAAGAATAAGTAAAAATATCAGAAAAGGTAAAGTGGAAGAGAGATTTCAACTATGTATGTTTGTTCCAAAAGAAAATTGATTTTCAAATTATATAATTTTTTATACAAACATATGCCACATCTCTTTATATTGGAGCTTTTCATGTGATGTAAAGACATGTACTATGATCACAGAATTTTAATTGACAACATAAGCTATAGTCTGAGATCCAGCTTCATATTAACATTAGTTTAACATCTTAAGTTAAATATTATCCAGTGATTCAGATCAGCTTCATTTTTCTCTTTTGAACCTGGTTTTCCTTGACTGTACCAAAATTCCTGAATACCGTGGCTGATATTATCTCAAGTAAAATTTTAGATGTTAACATGACTATCCTCTCCACGTAAGCCTTACTCTCTTAACCTCTGTTTGGACATTAAGAGTGCCAGATTGAACCTTTCTCTAACTCCTTCATTGGGGACCGTGTACTCAGTTCAATGAATGGCTGTGAGCCTCTACATCTGTATTAGTCAGGTATTGTCAGAGCCTCTTAGGAGATAGAAGGGTTTGCAGCCCCTTAGGATGAACAACAATTACTAACTAATACCCTCAGAGTTCCCAGGGACCCAACCACCAATCAAGGACTATACAGGGTGGGATTGAGTGTACTGGCAGCAGGTATGTGGTGGAGGATTGCAAATTCGATCATCGATAGGAGTGAGGGACCTCGGCCTTGTGAGGGTTTTGTGCCCCAGTGTGGGGGAATGCCAGGGCC
>JADRCD010190097.1:0-20280 GCA_019843815.1 Montemys delectorum
ACTACTCAGTAAACATTTTCTTTATATATATTTATATATATATATATATATATTCAGTTTTAAGACAAAGAGCAAGATTTTGTCTCACCTGCTTTGCTAAAATTGTATTTGCCAGATTAATTGTGGACTATTGAACTGTATCCATACAAAACGCCCTTATCTTAACTTGCACTTAGCCACATTTATATTGGAGAAAAAATAAGAAAATATTGTTCCAAAATGATAACCAACATCTTTGTTATCTTACCTAACCAATGCACTAGCCAAGGATAGAGGCTGGGTAATATTTCTTATGTACTTAGAGATCATTTTTTTTTTCATATAAATCTTCTCATTCAAAAACATCACCTTGTTACCTCCTGGCTAATAGAGTCACTATGTTAATATCTTACACTTAATTCTCTAGCTTTTGTTGGATAATTCATCTCATGGAGTTCTTTTATGATTGGACAGAGAACTATTGATTTAGTCCATAAAGACTTAAGGTAATAACTTTTCACAAACCTTATAACTAATTGCAATGTCTAACTGCAAACTTTATAATATTCATTCATACAATTAAAGTGTTGTCCTTTTCATGTTGACCAATGTAGAAAGCTATAGCACTATATTAAACTAATGTTGCAAACCAATTTGAGAAAATTCAGATAAAGATATTGCAGATTTACTATCAAAATGATATATGATACTTAAATTTTTATCCTCATATTGATACTCCTGCAATTTAGTTTTAAAATGGTAGAAAATTCTTAAACACTTCTAGGAATGAAGTGTTTCTTGGAGCTTTTTAGACAAAAAGTAAACACAAGCACTAACTAAACAGTGACTTAACCTCCAACCTTAGTTCATTCTCAAGTAACAATTTACATGTACATTAATTTAATGTTTACAATTACTCTGCTTTCCAGGATAGGAAATTCACTAGGAGAAATACACCTCATTGAATTTTACTATTTCTGCCAGATAGTGTTGTCAATGTATTGAAGTAATGACAAATCCCCAAATCTAATACTTCAAGGACCACACATCTGTATCTATATGTCCCTGTCCACTAAGGGTTGCCTAGGAACCAACTCTCAAAATCACTATAAACTGAGAAAACACTACAAGTAGAAAACCAAAAACAATTTCCCCCCAAAAATGCACAGATTTTATTTTTCCAATTCTGCTGTACACTTTCCATCTTCTTACAGAGTATCATTTGTTTTCTTTTACTAGGTTGTAACCATTTCTTCAGAATGCGCACAGGTTGCAAATAAAATGAAATGGTCCTATTTACCACTCATCAACCATTAATTTCCTGCCACTGGAGAGCGGCCATTTATAAAGCTGCAGTTTTCTAAATAATCAGCACTATTCTTCCTGGAGTTGCCAAAAGCAACCTTTGAATTCAAAGACCATCTAGCAAAATCTTGCTTAGCTGTGAAAATAAGCCTGAGGATGCTCTACCAAGCATAGAGCCAACTAGCTAAATCATTTACTATAATCCACAACAAAGAAGCTTTTAAATAGAAAAGCAACTGGGTTGGAAACTTTTCCTCATGAGCAGTAGTAGCAGCAAGACAAGGACAAACAAATGAAAGCAGCAGACACTGTGGTTCACAGAACCAGAGAAATGAGAATATTGTGATGTGTTACAATGTATTGCTGATGTTCAGTTTCACAGTATGCATATTGGAATATTGCCTGACAACACTATTATTCTCCAAAAACGACTTATGTGTTACTTCACATGCTGTAAAGATTATAGACATCATTGAAAATGACAGTATTCATGGTAACTATTACACCACAAGACCTAATGTTTGTGCTCTCTAGCTTGTGCTGGGTTTGACAAAACTCATACAAAACTAATCTTCACAATTGACAATATTTTAAGGACCTTAATTTCCTACAATTGTAGGAACCAAATAACATGGTGTATTAAGGAAGGAAAGGTGGGTATTACATGGTTGTCAACATAAATATTTTCATAAAAATAATGTTTTAAATTATTCTACTCTTCTAGTTGCTATTTCTAGAATGCAATAGAAAAAGAAAAGAATTACCGTGTAGTTTATCACAGATCATTAAAAGCATACCTGGCAGTTTGAAAGGGCAATGCAAAACTACTAGCTAAGTTTGAAATAAGAAAGCCCTTGTGTAAAAGTTATATTTTGCACTAACTGGAATCAGTTGCATACAAGTTAGCTCAATTGTCCAAGCCTAAAGTTTTCAGGTGTTAAATGTTATAATATGCTGTTCATTTTCTGTGAATGTTTTAAAAATAGTATAATTGTACGTTCTGTAACATTGTCCAATTGAATGTGGCACATCATAGAGAATGTGACAGAATGGCATTCCAATGAGAATAGGTAAACCCTGGTATCATTTTAAAAAAAAACTAACCCTGTGTCCTGGCATCCACTTGTCTCTGAGTCTTTCATTTTTCTTTTTCATATGTAGACTATGAGGGAAGAGAGAAGCTATATGAGATTTTTCAGTCAGTGTGTATAAATTGAATAAGGCAAATATCTCTGTTTTCCAAACACTGGCTAGTGGGAGAGTAAGAAACAGATCAAGCTGCAAGCTAGCTAATGCCTCGGTAAATTTGTTATGGATGAGGAGAGATCCATTGGAACTATCAGGACAGGCCGGCGTCTGACTTAGCTGTGTATGGGTGATCCAAAGGATCTGGCTTCTCTCCTCACAAGAATGAGTGCCTGTAATTTTAATGTGGTTTAAGAGGCAGAAAAATTGAATAGTTTTTTTGAGAAAAACAATATTAGAAGTTGAAGTTAGTAAAATGAGTTCCTTATGTTGTGATTGCACTGGCACTACACTAAGCAAGCTGGATCCAGTCTGGGCACCTCATTGATGGAGGCACTGCTGTCACCTTCTGTACAGTTTATGGATATGATATTCAGACTGATAAATTTACAGTTATTCACTAGAGAGTGTTGAAATGATTGGAGACATTGAACACTTAGTAAGTAAACAGTTGATTTTTAGAAGTCAACAAGGAAGGCATGTATTTAGTATTCTTCATCTGAGTAGTGTTGTCTTGGGCTCTTGGTGTATTCATTAACCATCAAGAATCAATAAGACAAAATGAACACGATAAGTACTTGCTACAAAACCTGTCATCATAAAAATGAGCACAAATCTTGGAAGCTAAATCGAACTCTAAACTTTCTAGTCAATATTGCCAATTTAGAGTTGTGGATCACATTCTTATAAAAGGAATATAAGAAACATTGATGGAGTCACTTGATTATTTCTATGGACACAACAAAAAGCCTTTGACAATTTACTTCCTCTTTATGATAGATGCTAAATAACCTAAGGACTGAAAAAATATGTCTCAACTTTGTTCATGCTGTACATGTCTAATATACAGCTAATAATCTACAAAATGGGAAAAAATGAAACCTTTTCCTTAGAAATCAAGAAGAATCCATTCTTACCTCAAACATAGTATTGGAAATCCTAGCAATAACAGACGAGGAAAAACTTAAAAGATACAAAAGAACAAAAAGGAAGTCTAATTATTCCTATTTGCAGATGATACCAGAACATAGTGCCTATTTTAAAGATTTTAGATGCACTACTAAAAATCTCTTACTCAAACTTTCAGCAAACTTTAAGATGCTACATTTTCTTTGACATATTTTTATTTGTAATACATACTATGAAATTATTAGGCTTTATGTAGCGTATCTAATTTAATATTACTTTCTCTTACAAAAAAATTAACCAATCAAACAAACAAAACAAAAACAAAAAAACTTTATTTATTTATTTACTTATTTATTTATTATTTCCTTCTTGGAGGTTTCTGTATTTTTAAAGTTTATCTAACTCTCACTTAGTAAAGATATTAAGTTTAAAGATATCTTATCAGAAATAGGTACGCTGGAGCATATATCCACCAAAATATTTAGATATGTTTACTGCTGGTTTTGTGTCAAATTGACACATGCTGAGTCATCACAGGGAAGGGAGCTTCAGTTGTGGAAGTGCCTCCATGAGATCCAGCTGTAAGGCATTTTCTCAATTAGTGATCAAGGGGAGGAGGGCCTATTGTGGGTGATGCCATCCCTGGGCTGGTAATCTTGGGTTCTATAAGACCACAAGCTGAGCAAGCCAGGGGAAGCAAGCCAGTAAGGAGCATCCCTCCTTGCCTCTGAATCAGCTCCTGCTTCCTGATCTGCTTGAGTTCCAGTCCTGACTTCCTTTGGTGATGAACAGCAATGTGGAAATGTAAGCTGAATAAACCCTTTCCTCCCCAACTTATTTCTTGATCATGACGTTTGTGCAAGAACAGAAACCCTGACTAAGACAGAATGAATCTATAAACAAAGGAAGTAAAGATACACACATCTATTAAGTATTAGCCACCAAGTTATTACTTTATAACAGAAGTTTAATTTACAATCAAGCTTTGAGTTACTTTGCTTTTGACTTTCATTATAATTTATATTAACCAGGACTTCTAATTGTGAGACTATTTCCCATTACCAACAACATCTATTGGCTGTTCTTTCCCTGTTGCTACTGCTGATATTGTTTTTGCTTCCCTTTTCTTTTTTCTTTTTTATCATGCACAAGCCAGTTATTTTTTTTTTTTTGAAAAATTCAAAATCTGTTGCTCTTGTGAATTTCTCAGATTCCACTCTCATCATATAGTTAGGCTATCTAGTAAGTTCTTAACATTCTTTAATTGACAATTTTATCTATCTATATGAAACTAAGTGGTATACCATTCAATAAGAAACAAGAAGAAAACATCTTTGAAGACACTTGCAATCTTGGATTACTATAAATTCCATTTTTGCTCGTGACAATAATTCTCAGAATATTTTTTTGGTTTCTTTTTTTTCTTTCTCCTCTGCTGCTTGCCTGTCAGTGTCTACATGGAGATAAACCTATGTTGAATGTTAATATTATTCAGAATCAACTTGAGTAAAATCTCTTTCCCTCATTGGAAATTCCCTTTAATTTACAGAAAAGCACACACTGGGGATTTTCTTCCTACATTTCTAATTTGATAAATTCCTTTGATTCTTATCTTTCCTTCTTAAATTAAAATTTTGCTGGCCCATGCTTCCAAAAAAAATCATTTTCTCTTTCTTGAATATTGTTTAATTATATTTTTAAGCCTGTATCTATACAGATCATGTTCTAAGGTATGACTTGGACACTTATATTTTACATGTAGACTACACAGTTATCTTTGAGGAGTTAACTGGTTTCAAAGCCAACACAGAATAAGTATCTATTACCTCACACAGTACATAAATCAGAGACAAAACACTGCCTTCTGGGTTAAAAGGAGGAGCCTGTTATGTGCTACTTTTTTTTTTTTTATTTTTATTATTTTTTTTTTTTTTTATAAAAGTGCAGTCAAAATCTTTTCTCAATAGATCCCATAAAGATCATTGTGTTGGTTAAATGTGAATTGTCTCCCAAAAGCTTGGTTCAGATCTAGGGTAAGATTGTAGAAACTTTGGGAGGTTAGCCCTCTAGGGAGCCTGGTGTTACTAGGCAAGTTACCAGTGAGTTATTGGGTGCCCACTATGATGTTCAAAGCCTGACCTTGCTTTCTGCTAAGTCATTGTTTCTGAGAGGAGCATAACATGACTAGCTAGCCTTCTGTTCTTGCCATTATACATATTTTCTCTACTGTTATGTCTTTTGCTTTTTTGTGTTTTGTTTTCTGTTTTTCCCATCATGATGGATTGTATCCCCTGGAACTCAAAGCCAAAATGAAATCTTTCTGCCTCTATTTACTTTTCTCAAGGGAAGTTTTATCACAAAAACAGGAAAATGTCAGAGCCTCTACGAAGACAGCTATATCAGGCTCCTGTCAGCCAGCACTTGCTGATATCCATAATAGTATTTGGATTTGAGGATTGTTATGGGAAGGATTCCCAGGTGGAGCAGTCTCTGGATTGTCCTTCCTTCAGTCTCTGCTCCATAGTTTGTCTCTGAAAATCCTTCTATGGGTATTTTGTTCCCTCCTTTAAGAAGGAACAAAGTATCCACACTTTGGTCTTCCTTCTTCTTGAGTTTCTTATGGTTTATGGATTGTACTTTGTGTATTCCAATCTTCTAGGCTAATATTCACTTATCAGAGAATGCATACCATGTATGTTCTTTTGTGATTGAGTTACCTCACTCAGGATGATATTCTCCAGGTCCATCCCCAAGAATTCCCCAAAAATTTCATAAATTTATTGTTTTTAATAGCTGAGTAGTACTCCATTGTGTAGATGTACCACATTTTCTGTATCCATTCCTCTGTTGAGGGACATCTGGGTTGTTTCCAGTTTCTGGCTATTATAAATAAGGCTGCTATGAACATGGTGGAGCATGTGTCCTTATTACATATTGGAGCATCTTCTGGGTATATGCCCAGGAGTAGTATAGCTGGGACCCTCTGGTACTACTATGTCCAATTTCTGGAGGAACCGCCACACTGATTTCTAGAGTGGTTGACTCACAGCCATCCATTGGACTGAGTACAGGGTCCCTAGTGAAGGAGTTAGAGAAAGGACCCAAGGAGCTGAAGGGTTTGCAGCCCCTTAGCACAAACAACAATATGAACTAACTAGTAACCTCAGAGCTCCTAGGGACTAAAACTCCAACCAAAGAGTACACATAGGGTGACTCCATCAGCATGTGTATAGCAGAGGATGGCCAAGTTAGTCATCAATGGGAGGAGAGGACTTTAGCCCTATGAAGGTTCTATGCCCCAGTGTAGGGGAATGCCAAGGCCAGGAAGTGGGAGAGGGTAGGGTAATAAGCAGGGGGAGGGGGGAGGGAACAGGGGATTGTTTTAGTTTTTTTTTCTTATTTTATTTTATTTTTATTTTTTCTTTTGGAGGGGAACCTGGGAAAGGAGATATTGTAAATAAAGAAAACATCTAATAAAAAATACAAAAAAAAAATAGAATGCCTAAGGAAAAAAAAAAAACAGAAAAATGAACAAAGATACAGGAAGGGGATTATAAAGACAGCAATCATGAGGAAAATATGTCAGGAAGGTTTTTCTGTGAAAGGAAGTAGAAAGGAAGAGGTAATATCTTCTAAGGTAAACTGACCCTAAGTTTAGAATTGATGACATAGGAAACATTGGATTTGATGAAACGATAGAGATGTTGAGGACAGAAAACCTTGGAACTACTCACAGGTGGCAGAGGAAGGAGCTTCCCTAATGGAGCAGTGGTTCTGACCTTAGCAGAACACTGAACTTAAAGTAACAGCACAGAGAACAGCACATGAGTAAATGTGTTGGCACCAAGAGGTAGGGTTGCTTTTGTTCAGTGATTCAATTATGCAGAACATATTGTGTGGGTTTGATGTGTCAACTGAGCATATCGAGTAAATCTTGGCTAACAGAAGAGGGAGAGAGAACAGTGTATTTCTCTAACATGGCTCAGTGTTTTCATGAATATAAAGTGTTGGCAGATATTTTGACTTAATACAATTTGGAGTTTTTAAAAATTAACAGAAGTTTCTAAAATTAAGTGTGGAATTTTTAAAGTCAAGGGCATATTTTTAAATATATCACAAACACTAACATAAAATATAGGAAATATCTCTATAGGTTCTAATTAATGACATATATAAATATTTCTTAGTAACTAATTTTAAGTCAATAACTCAAAATGAAATAAAAATATTTGGCATCTCCTTTAAGAAAAGAATGTAAATCTGGCAAAAAAATTGCTATTGCAATGTCCATAAAACTATTGTTACTATAAAAACACTGGTAAAATCTACTTCTCAGCCCTGAATCCTTGCTTATACTTTTTCTTTTAAGTACTAAGATGTTTTACTTTAAAATTTTTTTTATTTTGTATTATCAGTACTTCCATCAATATTTTTTAAAATATTATTTTTAGGAAACCATTGTCAAAATTTGAGTTTATTTTAATATAGGTATGTCAGAATGTTTTAAAATAGAAATTATTGTAATGTCCAAAAATTATAAACAGATGACTTTCAGATACCACATTAAGATGCAATGTTAAGTGTCAACAATAGACTAATATGGAGGCTGAAGGAGGATGATAGCACTGATTTGAAGACCAACCAGCCTATGGAGGAAAACTCTACTCAAAAAGAAAGAAAATAGCCGGGTGGTGATGGTGCACGCCTTTAATCCCAGCACATGGGAGGCAGAGGCAGGCAGATTTCTGAGTTCAAGGCCAACCTGGTTTACAGAGTGAGTTCCAGGACAGCCAGGGCACACAGAGAAACCCTGCCTCAAAAAACCAAAATAATAATAATAAAATACTAAGCAAATAACTGAATAATAGCAAAAAAGCAAGGGACTAAGAAGTAGTCTCTTAAATGTAGACGATATTAATACTCTATGCACTTTCAGAAACAATGCTTACTTAGCACATTTGATGAGTTACTACCACTTATCATGTTAATTGATCTTCAGAAGACTTCAGTCACTTTGATTCTAACCTCACACCTTAAAATATCTCAACTTCATACCTCCCTTTCATCATAGAAGTAGAAGCCATGGTATCAAATTCAAGTATTTTACCCAGGATTTGTTTTTCGTTCTATAATTACATTAGATTTGACATTTACCTGAAATTAAAACTGTCAGTTATTTTTAAATATGACATAACTACCAGAAATTGATGAAGCCACTATAGAAACCAATGTGACCAACTATCTAAGACTTATATCTACCATATAATATAGATATATCAACCCTTGGTATATATCCTATTTCTGGGATATTTACAGTCATGTTCACAGCAACTTTAACATATTTAAAGTAGAAAAATGTAGATCAAAATTAATCTCAAAAATCAATAAAATGAGCCAATCTGGGCTTATTTTTGGAAGGAAATTTTGCTATTTTCAAAGAAGATGTATATTAATAAACATGAAGAAATTTACCTTTTACCCTCAATAATAAAGGTTCATCTTACTGAGGGAAATAAAGGAAAAAATAGTAGAAGGTCAGGTATCTATGATATTTGGATGACTTGTTGATGTGTATCTTTATTACATTCCTTTTCTCTAACATGAAAGGAGTTTTATGACTTTATACTTGAATGTGTGTGGGTGAACCATGCAATGACATAGCCCAAACATATGGTTTAGGATACTTTATTAAATCTCTATATTTTCCTTTTATCCCTATTATTTAGACATCCAAAAAACTTCCATGTCCTTCATGAAAACAATAAAGTATGCCAAATAAAATATTTGTTCACAAATAAATCAACATTTTTTTATTTCTTATAAACAAAATTGTACCAAACAATGTGTTTTCATAAAAGTAGTTTATTTATCCATCCTAATGTCAGAAGTAGACTGCTCATGCAGATTCTTACAGTCCCCCGTGTTCTGTTTTCTTGACTGAGTAACACAAGGGGCAACTTTAACAATGACTACATTGACTCCTTGTAGCAACTGTGTATTTCTTTATCTTTGCACAATCTAAATTATTTGCTCACACAGAGTTAGAACTTTTTTTTTCTATTGTGAATTTAACCAGGGTTCTGACTTTTATTTTCCATTTCTAGGGCATTATTAACTAAGTCCAGAAACCTGAGCTGGCATAACAAATTCCCCAAGGGAGATGTCTGAGAAGTAGCAGCGACCTTGGAGAGCATCAAGTCCCATCTCTCATTTACTTGAGCAAAGTTCTAGCTGCAGCACACAACAAATGTAAAGCAAATGAGTAAATATATATAGAAATGAAGCCACCACACCAAGCAAAGCATACCCTTTGGCCCCAATTTCATGGGAAAAAGCTCCCTGATTTCATTTGGTAGCTGAGCTGTAATACTGCTGCACACGGCCAACTGCTGCTCTTAAATTGCTCTCTGCTTTCCTCAGTGCTGAGGCCACACAACGATGGTACACATTAACTTATACTTGTTCTTTTCAATTTCTGCTCATCTGTGTATTCCACATAATAAATTATTTCTGATGTGAGGCTAGAATATATTTTTATGAATCTACTTTGATTTTAACTGAATTATTACCCTATGATAAAATACATATAGCAGATACCATGTGTTTCAAAATATGTTGGCATTCTATTATTCAGTTTCTGCACTGCTGCTTTCAATACCTTATCTTAGATGGGATTTATGAATTGTATAAATCAATACCTGTTTCTGGTTAATGGGAGTTAGCAAGTAAAACAATCTCATGACTGTTCTAAGAAACTTTAAACAGCAATGTCTTAATTGAGTAGTGTTTGGTATAGTTTGGTTCTGAAACATGCCTCAACGTTTAATGTGCTATTTTTTATGACTACCTTGTGATATTTTTTGAAGATATCTTTTCAAGACTGTCATCTATTTCAACCATATGCTAATGGGCTTTGGTAGTCAATAAGTGGGGATATTCATTAAGAAAATATAAAAGTTCAAATGTAGAGAAATGTTATCAAGTGGTAATTCTATATGAAAAGGGCTCAGGATTTTAGCACCTACTTCTTTTAATAATATATTGTGGAGAAAGTAATACAGATGAAAAACCACTACTCCACCAAACTTTCTGTTAAACACAGTCATTCTCAAGGAGCTCTTTTGTTTACTCATCCTGGGGTATTGATGTAGAACTACCACACAAACACACACATAGTAGATTATGTGGGGATAATCTGTATTCAATACCTCGGTATAACAGGGCCATGTTCTGGTGCCCTATGCACTTGGCATATGCTAGTGCCAATTCCTCATTTCTGGAAGGAATGTGTCATCACTGTCTTTTGTCTCTCTATCACCAGGTTTCTGAAAGGGCCCAATATCCGGTTAACTATCTCTACTCTTAGAGTACTTTCTTGCAGAGAAGAAATGGATACAGAATACTCAAGGGTAATACCTACCCCCTAAAGGGAAATCTTAAGCTTTAGAGGTGGAGATTTGTTTCAAATAACATATTCTGATCACCCTTTTTAACTCTCTCAACTTCTCCAGGTCTTTTTCCATTCATCTTGACACTCTTTATTTCTCTCTCTATTAAAAAAAAAAAAAAAAAAAAAAAACCACGAGTCTAATAAACAAACTTTGAAAAATAAAGCTCATATATATAAAGCTAAAACAAACTAACAACAAAGAAATGAAAAAAATCTCAATTATTTCTTTGATTAATTAATTCTGAGAATTTAAAGATTCCAGAAGATCCTCAGTCCAGCATTTGGCTTGCTGTCCATTTTTTCATTATTTTATTTTAAGAGCTGCAGATACATAGATTTCTTTGCACATTCGATTGTGTGTTAGGTAGCCTAGCATCATTAACTGCTTTGATCTGTTTTCATTCTGATTTGGTTGCTTATAATCATTATAAAGCCTTTTTGTATTCGGGTGTAGGTTATAGAGATCTTCCAGAATGTCTTCTACATTCCTGAGCACACCCATTATGGGTCACAGAAGAACACAAATGCATCATATCAGCTTATATGAACCTGTTAAAATACTCTTTCTTAGCCCCCCCCCCAACCCCCGCAATGAGATGAAATGCTTCCTCTCACTTGCTCAATTCCTTTAATGATTCTTTAACTTCCTCATATGTTCCAGTCCCTGGTTTTATTGGGTCTTTATCTGGTGATAGGAGACAAGCTTTCTGTGAGATTCCCTCAAGAATACTCAGTGTCCAAATGTGTGTATTGATGGCATTTTCTCTAAACCATTACAAACCCAATGCAGCTGATACTAAAGGAATAAACCATCTCATACCATATGAGGAAAGGAATTCATATTAGCCTAGACATATGATTAGCAACTGTTCCGTGTATGAAAATGCTTCACTCAACTGCTGCTCCTTAAGTCACTAATGGTTCTGCTGGTCATGTGTGGGTATGAATTGTAATGAATGATTCTTCCTAGAAATTCATGAATAACAGGACAGTAATGACAGAAACTATCCAATTCAACTTTACCAATGTGAACCAATGAATGTGTCTAGTTGTACAGAAGTATTGACGAAGGATTAGTTATAGAAACATGGATGACGCAAATTCAGTTATGTAATCAGCATGCAATACACTTTTTATATTCCATAAAATTATGTTTAGGATTTTACCTATGATAAGTAAAGAGAAGCTTTATTTTATTTTATTTTGGCCTTCTTTATTTGGTGTTCAGTTTGCCCCTTGACCTGGATTGGCATTTTCTCCATAGAGTTAGGAACTTTACTTACATTATTTAATAGAAAATAAATTCTATATCTGTGACCTAGATCTCTTCTCCTTTTATATCCATAATTTTTAGTTTTTTTATGACATCTTATTATACTCATTTTATTTCTGTAACTTATTATTTTCTTTTTTTTTAATTTTTATTGGATACATTCTTTATTTATGTTTCAAATGTTGTCCCCTTTCCCAGTTCCCCACTCCCCATCCCCTAGATATCACCTATCTTATCCTCCCTCCTCCTGCTTTTATGAGAATATTCCTCCACCCACTCACCCACTCCCACCTCCCCTCCTTCAATTCCCCTACACTGGGGCATCTATCAAGTCTTCATAGGACCAAGGAACTCTCCTCCCATCGATTCATGACAAGGCCATCCTCTGCAACATATGTAGCTGGAGCCATATGTACTCCTTGTTGATGGCTTAGTCCCTGGGAGCTCTGGGCAGACTAGTTGGATGATATTGTTTTTCTTCCTTTATGTATGGGCCTTGAATTCCTGATATTTACAAGACTTTTAACATGAAGGGGTGCTAAATTTTGTCAAATGCTTTTTCAGCATCTAATGAAATGATCATGTTGGGTTTTTTTCTTTGAGCTTGTTTATGCAGTGGATTATGTTGTTGGATTTCTATATATTGAACCATTCCTGCATCACTGGGATGAGGCCACTTTGATTGTGTTGGATGATTATTTTGATGTGTTGGATTCGGTTGACAAGAATTTTATTGAGTATTTTTGCATTAATGTTAATAAGGGAGATTAGTCTGAAGTTCTCATTTTTTGTTGGGTCTTTGTGTGGTTTAGGCATAAACATAATTGTGGCTTCATAGTAAAAAATGTATAGTGTTCCTTCTGTTTCTATTTTGTGTAATAGTATTAAGAGTATTGGCATTAGGTTTTCTTTAATGGTCTGATAGAATTCTCCACTAAACCAATCTGGTCCTGGACTCTTTCTGGTTGGGAGACTATTAATGATTGCTTCTATTTCTTTAGGGGTTATGGGACTGTTTAGATGGTTTGTCTGATCCTGTTTTAACTTTGGCACCTGATATGTATCTAGAAAATTGTCTATTTCAACCAGATTTTCCAATTTAGTTGAACATAAACTTTTGTAGTAGGATCTGATGAGTTTTTGGATTTCCACAGTTTCCTTTGTTATGTCTCCCTTTTCATTTCTGATTTTATTAGTTTGGATACTCTTTCAGTTCCCTCTTATTAGTCTGGCTAAGGGTTTATCTATCTTGTTGATTTCTCAAAGAAACAGCTACTGGTTTTGTTGACTCTTTGTATAGTTCTTTTTGTGGCTACTTGGTTGATTTCAGCCCTGAGTTTGGTTATTTCCTGCCTTCTACTCCTCTTGGGTATATTTGCACCTTTTTGTTCCAGATCTTTCAGGTGTGCTGTCAAGCTACTAGTGTATTCTCTTTCCATTTTCTCTTTGGAGGCACTTAGAGCAATAGTTTTCCTCTTAGCACTGCTTTGTTTCCCATTGGTTTGTGTATGAAGTGTCTTCATTTTCATTAAATTCTAAAAAGTTTTTATTTTCTTTCTTTATTTCTTCCTTGACTAAGTTACCATTGAGTAGAGAGTTGTTCAGCTTTCATATGCATGTGTAGTTTTTTGGAGTAAGACTAGCCTTCGGCCATGGTGAACTGATAGGATGTATGAGATTACTACAGTCTTTTTGGGTCTGTTGAGGTCTGTTTTGCGACCAATTATATGGTCAGTTTGGGAGAAGGTGCTGAGAAGAAGGTATATTATTTTGCTTTAGGGTAAAATGTTCCATAAATATCTGTTAGATTTATTTGCTTCATAACTTCTGATGGTTGCTATGTGTCTCTGTTTAGTTTCTCTTTCATTATCTGTCCATTGCTGAGAGTAGAGTGTTGAAGTCTCCCATTAGTCTTGTCTGGGGTGTGATGTGTGCTTTGAGCTTTAGTAAAGTTTCTTTTATGAATTTGGAGCATAGATGTTCAGAATTGAGAGTTCATCTTGGTAGATTATTCCTTTGACCAGTATGAAATGTCCTTCCTTATCCTTTTTGATAACTTTTGGTTGAATGTTGATTTTATTCCATATTATAATGGCTTCCCCAGCTTTTTTCTTGGGACCATTTCCCTTGAAACTTGTTTTCCAGCCTTTTACTCTGAGGTAGTGTCTGTATTTGTCACTGAGGTGCATTTCCTGTAGGCAGCAAAATATTGCATACTGTTTATGTATCCAGTCTGTTAGTCTATGTCTTTTATTGGGGAATTGAGTACATTGATGTTAAGAGATATTAAGGAAAAGTGATTACTTCCTGTTATTTTTGTTGTTAGAGGTGGAATTATGTTTATGTGGCTATCTTCTTTTAGGTTTGTTGAAAGGTTACTTCCCTGCTTTTTCTAGGGTATAGTTTCCCTCCTTGTGTTAGTTTTCCATCTATTATCCTTTGTAGGGCTAGATTTGAGGAAAGATATTGTGTAAAAAATTTTTAATAGAATATCTTGTTTTCTCCATCTATGGTATTTGAAAGTTTTGCTGGGTATAGTAGTCTGGGCTGGCATTTATGTTATGACATCTGCTCAGAATCTTCTATCTTTCATAGTCTCTGGTGAGAAATCTGGTATAATTCTGATAGGTCTGCTTTTATATGTTATTTGACTTTTTTCGCTTACTGCTTTTAATAGTATTTCTTTGTTTAATGCATTTTGTATTTTGATTATTATGTGACAGGAGGAATTCCTTTCCTCGTTCTGTCTATATGCAGTTCTCTAGGCTTCTTGTATGTTCACGGGCATCTCTTTTTTTAGGTTAGGGAAGTTTTCTTCTATAATTTTATTGAAGATATTTACAGGCCCTTTTTAGGAGCTTTTTGCTTTTTGGATTTTCTTTGACTGTTGTGTCAATGTTTTCTATGGTATCTTCTGCACCTGAGATTCTCTCTTCCGTCTCTTGTATTCTTTTGGTGATGCTTGCCTCTATGACTCATGACCTCTTCACTACTTTTTTTTTTTTTTTTATCTCCAGGGTTGTCTCCCTTTGTGATTTATTGTTTATACTTCCATTTTTAGATCCTGGATGGTTTTGTTCAATCCCTTCACCTGTTTGGTTGTGTTTTCTTGTAATTCTTTAATCAATTTTTGTGTTTCCTCTTTAAGAGCTTCTACCTGATTACCTGTGTTCTCCTGTATTTCTTTAAGGGAGTTATTTATGTTCTCCTTAAAGTTTTTTACCATCATCATGAGAAGTGATTTTAGATCTGATTCTTGCTTTTCTGGTGTGATGGTGTGTCTAGGACTTGCTTTGGTAGGAGAATTGGGTTCTGATGATGCCAAGTAACCTTGGTTTCTGTTCCTTATGTTCTTACACTTGCCTCCCATCATCTGAATATCTCTATTGCTACCTGCCCTCACTATACCTGACTGGCCCTCCTGTAATCCTGGTTGTATCAGAACTCCTCAGAGTTCAGGTGTCTCTGTGATCCTGTGATTCTGGGATCCTGTGATCATGAGATTCTGGGTATGTCAGAGTTCCTGGAAGTCAAGCTGCCTGTTCCACCCAGAAATCCTGGTGTGACAAAGCTCCTGGGATCTTGGGATCCTGGGATCCTGGCTGGGTTAGAGCACCTGGGATTTAAGCTTCCTCTGGGTGATGTGGGACTGGCTGTAAAGTTTGTGCCCAAGGTAAATTGGCACAGACTGGAAGGAACCAGAACAATTGGTTGAGTGTGTTCCTTTGTCCCTGAATCCTGCTGGTCCCAGTTACTCCAGGTGGCTTTGGATCAGATGTTTCATCCTACTCACCCCTGATTCTAAGATCCTGGGAGTGCTAGAGGACCTGGAAGTAGAGTCTTCTCTGGGTGTTGTGGGAACTTATTATTTTCTTTATTTAAGCAGTATAACACTACATCATGTTCAATCTTGATATTCTTTCTCCCAAACAGTATATTCTGTTAGGAAAGCCTCCATCTGCAACCTGAGCATCCCTGCTGGTCCCACCTGAGACCTGGGGTCAGAGTACTCCCTGGAGAGAAGCTGAGGACCCAGCTATACCATTCCTGGGCATATACCCAGAAGATGCTCCAACATGTAATAAGGACACATGTTCCACTATCCTCCACTGTTCATAGGAGCCTTATTTAAAATAGCCAGAAACTGGAAACAACCCAAATGTCCCTCAACAGAGGAATGAATACAGAAAATGTGGTACATCTATATAATGGAGTACTACTCAGCTATTAAAAACAATTGATTTATGAAATTCTTAGGGATGGATAGATCTGGAAAATATCATCCTGAGTGAGGTAGCCCAATCACAAAAGACCACACATGGCATGCACCCTCTGATAAGTCAATTAGCCCAGAAGCTCAGAATACCCAAAATACAATCCACAAACCACAAGAACCTCAAGAAGGAACACCAAAGTGTGGATGCTTCATTCCTTCTTAGAAGATAGAACAAAATACTCATCTAAGGAGTTGCAGAGACAAACTATGGAGCAGAGACTGAAAGAAGGACAATGAAGAGACTGCTCCACCTGGAAAGCCTTTCCATATTCAGTCATCAAACCCAGACACTATTGTGGATGCCAGTAAGTGATGGCTGACAGAAGCCTGATATAGCTGTCTCCTGAGAGGCTCTGACAGTACCCCACTAATACAGAAGTAGAGGCTCACAGCCATCCATTGGACTGAGTATAGGGTCCCCAATGAAGGAGCTAGAGAAAGGACCCAAGGAGCTGAAGGGTTTGCAGCTCCTTAGCATAAACAACAATATGAATTATTACCCTCAGAGCTCCCAGGGACTAAGCCATCAACCAAAGAGTACACATGGTGGGACTCATGGCTCCAGCAGCATATGTATAGCAGAGGGTGGCCTAGTCAGTCATCAATGGGAGAAGAGGCCCTTTGTCCTGTGTAGGTTTATGCCCCAGTGTAGGGGAATGTTGTGGTCAGGAAGTGGGAGAGAGTGGATTGGTGAGCAGGGGAAGTGGAGAATAAACAGGGTTTATTCTTTTTTATTTTTTATTTATTTGATATTTTTTTCTGAGGGGTAACCAGGAGAGGAGATATCATTTGAAATGTAAATTGTGGAGAGCCCCTGAGCTGTGCCCTGAGATGGTGCTGGCTTCTGCTCCTTACTGGAGCTGAAGAGTGATAAACAACACCTTATTTGGCTGTGCTTGTTTGCCTGGCTTGCTTCCACCTTTGGCAACCTATCTGCATGCACCACGTGGCCTACTGAGATAGGCTCAGGATGGAGTATTTACAGGCTAAGGGAGGTGCCCCAGGGGTCAGTCAGTCAGTCAGTCAGTCAGTCAGAAGACGGTTGTTCAAGGTTCCTGAATAAACTGCTTAAAGAAGAGCTCTTGGGTTGCATCGTTCTTGCTGGCCTAGAGGGTCGTGACAGTAAATAAAGAAAATATCTAATAAAAAAAAGGAAAGCTTTCATCAGTTATAAATTATATTTATCAGTTTTAATTTCCACTTCATTTCAGATTTTTCTTTTTTTCAGTATTTTTCTATCATTACTGAATTAAATTTTCATATCTTGATTTATCCTTCTTATTTCATCTAGCCATTTATTTGTGTATTCATAGATGACAAGCAGAGGAGTTTATTCTGGACCTTTTAAAGTTTATTCAGATATTTGGTCCTCTTTTAACTACTTAAATATGTGTACGAATGTTCTTTTGAATTCTGTGTCATGAATTTCATATAAATTTTCTCACTAGACCCCATTACTATGAGATTGGTAATTTTTGAAGTAGAAAAATATTGTCTCAATGTTTTGTATTGCTTGTGCAAGTTTTCATAGGACTCAGGCCTCTGAAAATAGGTTGTTGGTTGTGCCTTTTAATATAAGATGTAGTACACTGGGCTACAGCCCAAAGGAGGTGCAATGATCTAAAATGTTTGGAGGAATCCCTTATAGGCAAGCACGAGTGGAAGATGGCTCTCTCCAGGTTATAATTTCTCCACCTGTGTGAACAGCTTGGCGTCTGCTGAGAAAGATTGATATCTTGATCAAATGCCAAAGAAAATATTGTTAATATTAAGGTAACCAATTTTGCTCCATAACTTCCAGAAAATGCTGAATTTAAGATATTCTAATAAAAATGCCTCTATTATGTTTTAATGTAGTCACATTATATTATGGAAAATTATTATGCTCATTAACTTATTCACTTTACTTATATGAAGGTAGTCAAAACATTAATTTTATCAATATAGCAATTCTGGTTAATCATATGTTCCATTAGTGTATCAAATACATTCAAGTCTTTCCTTTTAGATGAAATTATCCTGATAATACAGGTATGATTGGCTGAAGGAAGCTGACTCAGTCTTTAAACAGAGTTTTTGCTCTTCTATAGAACTTAATTTAGTACTCAGCATCTATACTGTATAGTTTCCAACCACCTGAACTCAGGTCCAGAGGATCTGACACTCCGTTCTGATCTTTCTAGTCACCTACACAGGGCATACATTAACATGTCTGCACACACAGACTGACACATGCATACTCACCTATGTATACATACATACTCACAAATACACACACATACATACATTCACACATAAAAAGACAGTAAAGTTACAATAACATGGAGAGGCTTGAATTACATTGACAACTAATAGGTAAGAAAATCAAAGAAAGCTATGAAGCAAAAGTATGTGAACTCCATAGAGAAAACAAAAAGTTAAGTTTGTTTATAAACAGAAGAAAAAAAAAGAAAAGAAAAAAAAAACATGTAAGTTTATTTCCATCACTTATTTGAAAAATAATTTTGGTGGACATTTCAAAGTTGGTTTACTTTCTTGGTGATTTCTTTACAGACAATAATAACTTCTCTGTCATTTAATGACAGAACACAGATTTTAAAATATGTTGTCATATTGAACTGCCTCAAAAGTGTTATGTTCACGGCTTTATTCTCTATTTCAGCACACAGGAGTTATTCTGGCCCCTAATGTCTTCCACATCATCAATTACTGTGGGCAAGGCAGGGTTGATATTTATTTCTCCAATTAATGGTGCAGAGGACAGCTCCTCAACACTTTATCTATTCTAGGAGGCAGATAAACTATCGATGTTTTTCTGTGTGGTTGCTTTTATTTTACAGAGAAAGTGACATTTTCAATTTGCAAATTAGTTGAAAACAAGTTTAAATCTCAATTTCTTCAATTTATAATGATTTTTTTCTGTTTTGTATATTTATACTTTTATTTGAAAAACCAAGGGGGATATTTTGTTTAAAGCAACCTTTGCTCATAACTCATGCAAATATGTGCTGGAAGAATGTATGACTATACAGACCATATGAGAGATACGTGTGCTTTTATCTGTCTTTCTTGTACTGCAATCATTGGATTGACATGGCCAATACTTTATGATAAGTATGTGTTGTTCATATTCATATAGCATTAGGAGAATTTTATTGTTTGGAATGTATTTATCTGCATTTCAAATGCTGTTTAAATATTTAGATCAGTAGTATTGATAAAGAGTGGAACACATTTGGAGAAAAAAATCTCAATAAAAGAACTTCATTGTGATTTCTAGGTGCAGTACTCCTGTAGTCTGCTTGTAAGGATTATCCACAAGTTCCACAATCTACATCTCATGTGTGCATGTCATGTTTCATTTCTAATGTTTTCTGCTTGATAGCATAGACCTGAGAAATCATAATGTCTGTTTCCACTTCAGCTCAGTTAGAAACCCTTTTACCACATACTTAGAAGTGACACAGACCCATTATTATTATGACTGCCTCTTCACTCACTTAATTCACTTTTTCTAGTTCCAGGATTTGGGTTTTGAAGCTATAAATTTTGTTGCATTTTTTGATGATATTAATATTTGGCAGATTAAAAATTCATTCTTTTCATTTCTATGGGATATGTTTACATTTAAAGTTTTTGTTGTGGGGCTGGAAAGATGGCTAGGTGGTTAAGAGCACTGACTGCTCTTTCAAAGGTCCTGAGTTAAATTCTCAGCAACCACATAGTGGCTCACAACCATCTGTAATGAGATTCAATGCCTTCTTCTGATATGTCTGAAAACAACTATAGTGAACTCACATAAATAAAATAAATCTTTTTAAAAAGTATTCTTTAAAAAAAAAA
>JADRCD010190099.1:4543-19549 GCA_019843815.1 Montemys delectorum
CTCTCTCTCTCTCTCTCTCTCTCTCTCTCTCTCTCGTGTATGTATGTGTGTGTATGTGTATGTTATGTGTGTATATGTAATTTTAAGTAAATGTAAAATAACAATTCGCTATGCTCTTTTCCAAACATCTTTAGTGTTATTTACCCCTCCTGCCTCCCTGTCTTCCTGTATTAATACCCCCTCAGTTATAGACAATCCCCTCCTCGTTTTCCCATTTCTCCTTCATATCAGCCTGCTACCCTCTCTAGAGCTCCTTCTCTCTCTCTCTCTCTCTCTCTCTCTCTCTCTCTCTCTCTCTCTCACACACACACACACACACACACACACACACACACACCATGGTCCTTTTCCTTTCTTGATTTCTGCAGTTCTCCACATTATACACTCACATTTGAATATTTGGAGCCAGGAACCACAGATAAGAGAGAACACACAGCATTTGTCTCTGGGTCTGGGTTACCTCACAAACTCCAATATTTTCTGCATCCATCTATGCACCTGCAAATTTTATGATTTCTTTATTTTTTTTTTGACATCTGTGTAGAATCGTTGTGTATATGTATTGTGATTTCACTCTCTCTTCATCAGTTGGAGGACATTTAGGTTATTCCCATGTCATAGCTATTGTGGATAAAGGCAGAGCAAGTATCCATCCAGTAGGATGTCGGGTCCTTTGGGCATATGCCAGGGAGTGATGTAGCTGGGTCTTATGGTCGAGTTAGTTTTAGCTTTTTGAGAGTTCTCCACAATGATTTCCATAGTGGTCACACCAGTTTTCTGTCCCACCAACAGTGGATGTGGGTGCCTTCTCCCGGGTCCTTCCTCGACAGCATATGCTGACAGTTGTTCTGTTGCTCTCTGGCATTCTGTCTGGGGCGAGATGAAATCTCAGTGATTCTGACGAGAATTTCCCTAATTGCTAAGGTTGATGAATAAATACTCTTTTGAAATGTTCCTTGCTCATTTTTAGTTCACTTTTTGAGACTCCCATTTGGATCCACAGCCCATTTTTAAACTGAATCATTTGTTTCTTTGGGTCTTTGTTTTGAGTTCTGTATAATTTCTGGATATTAATCTTCCATCAGGACTGTGGCTGTTAGGAGTCTCTCCCACTCTGTGGCTGCTTCTTCACTCAACTGATTGTTTTCCTTAGCTGTGCAGAAGCCTTTTGGATTTATGACGTTCCACCTAGCAACTTCAAATGCCCAAGCAAATGGAGTCCTGTTTAGAAAGTCTTTTCTACATCTGTACCTTGCAGGTGCAGACTATGTGTTCTAGAAGTCTCCGTGTTTCAGGTTTCATGTTAAGGGTTGTGTGTGTGTGTGTGTGTGTGTGTGTGTGTGTGTGTGTGTGCTATATCTGGAGTTAATCCTTGTGCAAGGTGGTAGATATAGGTCTTATCTACTTGTTCCTTCTACATGTGTACATCCAATTTCCCCAGCAACATTTATTGAACATGCTGTCTCTTCTCCAGTGTATATTTTTGGCATGTTTGTCAATCACCAGACAGCTGTAGTTATATGTATTTATGTTTGTGTCTTCCAGTTTGCTCCACTGGTCTATATGTCTGTTTTTAATGGAAATACCATATTGTTTTATTGCTATGGCTCTGTAACACAGCTTGAAATCTCGAAGAATAATCCCTCTGGCATTTTGTTCATATTGCTTAGGTTGCTTTGGGGGTATTTTGTTGTTGCTGTTGTTCCATATAAGTTTTAGGATGCCCTTCTCTATTTCTGCAAACGTCATCATGGGTATTTTGATTAGGATTGGATTGAATCCGCAGATCACTTTTGTTAGAATTGTTGTTATTGCCACTTTAATTCTACCAATCTATGTTTGAGAGGCATCTTTCCGTTTTCTAGTGCCTTTCTCAATCTCTGTTTCAGAGGTAAGTAAAGTTTTCATTGTCCAGTTCTTTATTTCCTTGGTTAGGTTTATTCCTAGTTATATTATTTTTTGAAGATACTGTTTATGGGAGTCTGTCCATGATCTCTTTCTGAGTGTGTTTGTTGATAATGTATAGAAGTTGCCATTTGGCTGAATTGTTGGTCATTTCTAGATGTTTTTGATGGAATCCTTGAGATCAGTCTGCAGATAGGGGTAGTTTGACTTGTTTTTCTGCCCTTGTCTTATTGCTCCAGTTCAAGCATCTAGCACTGTATTAAAAAGGAGATATGGCCCGGTCTCATTTCTGATTTTAATTGGATTTCTTTGAGTTTTTCCTCCATGTAGTATAATGTTAACTATAATTTTCCATATCTAGCATTATTGTTAGAAATGTCCCCTCCGACCCTGCTACTTCTTAGGCAAGGCGTGCTGGATTTTGCCAAGTGTCTTTTCTACATTATTGAGATGATCATTCAATTTTTGTCTTTAAGCCCACTTACATGATTTATTATTTCTATGGACTTCAGTATGTGAAACAATCCCTGCCTCTTTGGGATAAAGTCAACGTGACCATGGTGGATGATCTTTTTACTATACACCTGCATTCAGTTTTCAAATATTTTACTGAGGATTTTTCACCTATCTCATTGGCCTATGGTTTTCTCTTTTGTTGTGTCTTTACTGATCTTGGTGTTAGAAGACTGCTGTTTACAGGCACTCCTTCTGCTCCCTTTCCCTTCTGCTCTAAGTACGTCTAAGCCTGTGGTTTTCTTGGATGTTTCAATCTCTTTATTTGTTGTTGGTCTGCTTCAGTAGTTGGCCTCATCTTAATGTGACTTTGGTAGTTTAGATAAATCTAGAAATTCACCCATTTCCTTTAGGTTTTTCCTGCTTAATAGAGCACAAGTTTTTAAAGTATTCCCTTATACAACTCTGAATTTCTGTGGTGTCTGCTGTAATGTTTCTGAGTCATTTCTGATTCTGTTAACTTGGGTCCTCGTTCTGTTGGTTAGTTGGACTAAGGTCCATGGATCTTGTTTATCGTCTCAAAGAAGCCAATCCCAGATTTATTTCTTCTTCATACTTTTTACTTCCGTGTCGTTAATTTCTGTTCTTGTTTTTATTATTTCTTCCATCCAGTGCATATGGGCTTGGTTTGTTCTTGTTTTTTCAAAATCCGTGGATTGCATCATTAAGTCATTTGTGCTTTTTCTGATTTTTTTTTTAACTGTCAGGACTTAGAGCTCTAAATTTTTTTCTTATAGGAAATTATTACGAATCAATTTAGTTAGCCTGTGTCCTATGTGTCCCAGTTTGATTGTGTTGTGTTTCATTGTCATTTGGTTCCAAGATTTATTTTTTTTCTTCTTGATTGTTTCTCTTTGAGACATTCATTATTCCGTAATGAATTGTTTAATCTCCACGAGTTTGTGTACTTAACTCAAGGGCTGGGGGGAGTGGGGAGACAGTTATTTGCTATCAAATTTTAAGCTTTGTTACATTACTAGCAGATAGCATACATAAAGTTATTTCAATATTTTAAATTTGTTGAGATTTATTTTGTGTTCCAGAATGTGATCTGTTTTAGAGAGGCTTTGATGAGCTGCTGGGTAGAATGTATTTTTCTTTGGTGTTTGGGTGAAATATTCCGTGTGTGTGTGTGTCTGTGTGTGTGTGTGTGTCTGTGTGTGTGTGTGTGTGTGTGTGTGTGTGTATATATATATATATATATATATATATATATATACCATACATACATACATACACATACATATATATGGACCATTTGATGTACGGTGTCATTTAATTCAAATGTTTATCACTTCATTTTTGTTTTGTTGTTCAGATAACCTACTAGAGAAAGTGAGAAATTGAAATCACCTACTATTGATGTGTTGATGTTAATCTGTGTCTTTAATTCCAACAGTACACTTTTTAATGAAATTAGGTACGCCAGAATTTGGTGCCTATGTGTTTAGCATAGTAATGTTTTCTTGGTTAACTGTACCCTTGGGTAGAATGAAGCGTCCCTTTTTATCTCTTCTGATTAGTATTGGTTTGAAATCTACATTATCAGATTTTTTTTGGATGGTAATGGCTGGCTTGCTTCCTGCTCCTGTTTGTTTGCAATACTTTTTTCTAGTTTTTCAGTTTAAGGTGCTGCCTGTCTTGAAAGCTGAGTTTCTTATAGGCAATAGAAAAGTAGGTTTTGTTTCTTCATCACTTTAGTTAGACTGTGTCTTTTGATTAGAGAGTCAAGGCCATTAATATTTAACATTATTGAAAGTTGTATCTCGGTTGTGGTCATTTTATTGGGGTTGGGGTCGGGAGGTTGTTGTTGATTTGCTGCTTGCGGTCTTGCTTGTCCTTTGATGTTATGATTATACCAGGAAGATGCATTCATCTTCCTGGTAGAGTCTGTTGGCTGTTCCTGGTCCTCTCTTCAGTCCAAAACATTGCTCCCATTATTTTCTCTAGTACTGCCTTGGCGTGTAGGAATTCTTTTAGCCTGTTTGTATCATGGAAAGGTTTTCTTCCCCCTTTAACTATGACAGATAGCTTTCGGATTTCAGTAGTCTAGATTAACAGTCAAGGTCTGTAGAACTTGGAGTATATTATTCCAGGTTCTTCCAGATTTGGAAGTTTCCATTGAGGAATCAAGGTTGTCTTGGCAGTCCTCCGGAGCTCAGTGCCGCAGAGAGCATCTGTGCAGCGCATGCTTTGATGATGAGTAGGAGTGACCAAGGAAGTCTTTTTCCAAAGAATGTAATATGGGAGACTCTAACTCTAAGCTGGAGGGTCTTTCCTGTCCCTTAGGAGTGTGTGACTCCTCTCCCTATGGAAACCCAGCCAGGGTTAGGGTTAGGGTTAGATAGAGGGATGGTTGTGCCCCAATCTTTATCAGCACCCTCTTCAGGAAGCAGATTAACTTATTCCTTGACACTGAGTGCTCCAGTCCCTGCTATGTGAAGACTAAGAAAAAGCTCAGAGCCTGGGCTGCCTGCATGGAGTTCGGCTCACTCCTCTCAGGACTCCTCTCACTTACACCTCTGTCTCTGCATGCAACGTAGAGAGGGCACCCTGCTCGGGAAACTCCTGTGTTACAGCAATACCAACACCAACAGAGGCTACAATTAGACAATTTAGCTATTATTTATCCACTTCAAATCTAGCTAAAAGGACTAGACACTTAGCGATTCTAGAGATTGTACGGAGTCCGGGCCCTGCTAAGCAAGCACTCTCACTGAGATATACCTCCCGTCCTGGATGTAAACATTTTTATTAATCCATCTTTCTATTTTTGTAACTCCTGGCTTATAAATGGTCATTATATGTAATAACAATAGATAGAAATAATGTTTTATACTCAGAGTAAACTCTTATACTCAATATAAAAATACAAATAAATGTGCACATGAGGAATGATACCTAATGTCTAGACAGGATTTTTAGTGATTAAAAACATTACATCAAAGCTGTTCATATTGATTGAACATTTGCTTTAAAATTACCCAAAACAATTATCTCACAATAAAAGCCTTGACTTTTTGATTTGATAAATACTGAATTGCTCTGCCCTCTCTCATGGTCCTGTTAAGCTTTCAACTCTAATTCCCAAATGGAGAGACACTTAATTGGCTCATTATGTGTATTGATGTTCTATCTTGGTTTTCCTCTGCAGCAGGGTCTATGGAAAAAAAGCTGAGTATCTAGAATTGTAATTTAGTGTGAAACTTTACTCAGTTATTAGGGATGGCTGCAGTGGGCAATTTTCTGACCATTGTAGCCAACTGAAGATACAGGATCACCCCCTTCCCGGTTATTAAAGCCATTATAATCATGAGAACAGTTCCCCGCTGGCTGGCCCACAGAGACTGCTCTCCAGACTACCCTGTTCACTCCTCTTTGACCCAGCCACTACTGTAGTTGCTCAAGAAGAGTTTCTCTAAACTCCCTGCCTGCAGCTACTGCTGGCTTCAGGGTAGCACCTCTCCAGACAGGAGCCCGGCCATTTGGTTTGGGTGTTTCCCTCGCCTCCACTTTGCTGTCTGGGGTTGAGGTTCTGGGATCAGTACTGAGTCATTGTTGTCCCCTCACCTGAACTCGTGGCATTTGCTCCTCACACAGGAGAGCTCACCCACAGTGTGAGTTTCTATCAGGAAATAGAAGAACAATAACCGTTAAGCAAGTAGAGACTTATTATTCTCCTCCATCATTGAAATGAATGCAGCCGAGGAGGCAGTCCGGATCTGGGGAGCACTTTCAGTCATTCCGCGGCACCAGGCTCAGCTCTTGGCTCCAACCTGAAGGTTGCCTGAGACTTACAATATAGCTACCGCCACCACAACTGTCCTCCCATCCTTAGTCTCAACAAGAAAAAAAGAAAAAAAAAAAAAAAAGAAGAAGAAGAGGAAGGCCCAAAGTGTTAGAGTTTTTAGGGTCGAAGCGTGGCAGCCCAAACAAGCCAGGCTTGGCCACCCATCCTCAATTCACCAATTAAAGGACATGGGTAACAATGAAAAGCAGAGAGAAGGGTTTGTTTGTTTGTTTGTTTGTTTGTCTGTCTGTTTTCCACTGTGGCCACACTGGAATGAGGAAGCCCAAGTCTGTCCATTAAAACAGAAGCTAGAAGTAAACATAAGCTAGCAGTTGGGTCAGCGTGCGGTTCTGCCCATCACTGTCTTGGCTCCAGTGTCTTCCTGCCATGGAAATAGGGGCGGTTTAGGCTTTCTTCCTGGGGAGCAAGTTCCTCCTCTAACACCAGGCTTCAGCCTTTCTCTCCCTGCAGTAAAAGCCTGGGAAATCCTAATCTCTTGAGCACTATCATGTCCATAGTTTCCACAACCAGGAAACTATTGAGCTCCATTTCCAGCCCCAGTCTTTGCTTTGAAAGTTTTCCCAAAGACATTGCCTAGTAATTTTCTTATGCCTTGAGCCAGGTCTTTGACAAATGTTTCTTTCTAGTCCCCGGGGTTCAGCAGCCCTTTCCTGATAGTAAAGAATACTGGTGAGTTACAGCTGGCCTATGTCAGCTCAGCACCTCGCCTGCCTGTTGCTGCTCGTAACCAGGAACATAAATCTTGATCCACCCACAGGCAGAAGGCCCCTTGGGCAGTCACCGGAAGAGAGCACACTTTCTGAAAACACTTTTTAAATTAAGTCTAAAACACAACCATAGTGCAATATGCACTCTCAAGTAGACTGTTAAAATCACATCTCCCGTGACCATGATAATCACACTCAAAGGGCAGAGTAGGGACAGGATGACAACTCTGTCATTGTCCTGAAGATTCTGTTGTGGGGCATCTCTCTCCATCATGAGAACCAGGTACTGTCCCCCCTGTATAATCAGCGGGTTCAGTTCCTGCCTAATACATGTGTAGGGAGAAGCAAGAACAGCCTGAGCCTTTTTGTGCTCTTTGACCCAGAATTCTCAGAATGAAAATCTGAGGAAATAAACATGTGCGGGTCTGTAGTGTTCACTCCAATGTTGGTGCTGAAGGAAGCAACCCTGAATGAAAAAAAGAAAAAGAGAAATAAAAAAGGACACAACTGCTTCTAGGTAAGCTGGATGAGAAGGTTTATTCTATATAAAAAGGCAGAGGCAGAGACACCTGGAAGAGTCCAAAGTGAACATGACCTTGAGCCAGGCCATGTGAAGAAAGGGGAAAATCGAGAGGGGAGAGCGAGGAGACCAAGAGGCCAAAGGGGTAAAAAGAACCAACATAGTCAAAAGGGCTAGATTACACAGGGAAAAGCAGCTGGGGGGCCAGGGAAAGACAGCCCAGCCCCCTGGTCTGGAGGGTATACCAGCAAGAGGACCCTGTAACAGGGACTGAGGGATGCTGGAAGAACCTGGCATCCAGAATCTGCTTTGATATGTTAAGTAGGAACCTCTCTTTGTCTTGAGTTTGAGACTTAACATCCCAGCCTTCTTGTTGATAATAAATGATAAAGGTGATGTCATCTTTTCTATGACTACTTCCTGCTGACACTGGGGCACTGCTGTTGTCAACGCTACAGTTAGTCAGGCAATACCACCCAAGATCCAAGAAGGATAAGTTATAGCAGGGGGTATCATCGAAATGGCCTACACATCACTTAAAATGGCAGAGACTTACCCACTACCTAGACAGCTGCCCTAGGCGCCCATGGCCTTGATGGCTTTGTTGGGGGCAGTAGTCAGCTCTCAGCTGTCACAAAGGACATCACTCAGTCTTCAGCTCCCACACAGAGCAGCCTCGGCCTTCGGCTGCTGGACCCAGAAGACCAGAGAGATTTT
Source organism: Montemys delectorum (assembly GCA_019843815.1). Classification (NCBI taxonomy): domain Eukaryota; kingdom Metazoa; phylum Chordata; class Mammalia; order Rodentia; family Muridae; genus Montemys; species Montemys delectorum. The sequence continues at coordinate 12,717 of JADRCD010190099.1, forward strand.
CATGTGCAGAGGGAACTTGGGGGCGATTGATCTTACTCTGACCAGGCTGTGTACCATTGTCAACCCAACTGTGTTCACAGTTTGGGGACAGTGCTGGCAGCAGGTGAGACATGGGGAAGTTTTTCCCAGTGGTTAGCGTTATCCCAATCCAGGTGGAGTCTTCATGCTCCACCCTTCTCCTTTCAAAACCGTAGGGTTCTTGCTGGGAGCTGGTGTTTTCTGTCTGTTGGGGAAGCCTTTTCATTAACTATTTTAAATGGCATACTCAGCAGATCTCTGAAGAGTTTGCGGGTTATAATCTATTAAGCATACCTGAGTTAAACAAGCTTTAATCATTTTAAACCTAGACAGGAGGCTGACTGAAGCTTGTCAGTAAATGAATTACCTAACAGTTTACACGTTAGTAGCTTTTATAAGATTAGGAATTTACAGCTTTATCCCTGTTAAGTTTGAATCTTAAAATTTTGAGCTGAAGATTTAATCGAAGAACTTTTGACATCAAAATAAAACTTTAAATCATAAATGCAGTAAGCTTTAAACCATAAATAGAGGCCATAGAGAATCTAGGAGCTTTACTTTACTGGCCCCATTATAGAATATTACAGTTCCTTGTATGACTCAATTTATCCAAATAGCTTAAGCTTTACAAAGTGAGCAAAGAAAAAGGAGCTAGACATATATTACTGTGGCCCTGCATAGGCCTCAGGAATTTATAAATCTTATTCATCAAATACAGACATACATCGATACATTTAAGATTTTTAGTAACCTGGTGTTGAAAACAGTTGGCAAAGACATAAGCAGTTAGACATGTGTCTCTATGTCAGCTTTTGTTAACCCGAATATATCTTTATAACCCTAGAAAATTATCATCCTACAACAAAACATACCAATCAAAAATACTTTGGAGACCTGTTGATGCTTCCTTAGCCTATGGGAGACACAAGGATGAACGGAAGGCTCAGCAGGACCAGGGAGCTTATGAGTGCTGCCCTAGTTGACTTATACTGTGTGTTTACCTTATGATGGTGGGGTCACACAGCATGTACCCTTTAATCTTAGTAAAGTGGCTGCTAGCCATGTGGTTGGGTATCTGTTTGGGTTTTTTATTTTGGAGGGTTTTTATTTATTTATTTATTTTGTAGATCTATTTTTTTAAACAAAAGTTGAATCTAAGTTACATACATAGCATATTTTAAACAAGAATTAAATCACATATTAGTAAGTTGTAGCAAATTAAGATTATCAATGTATAGATTTTTAACTACAGGCCATTTGTTATAAGTTTTAAAACACAACTTGTTACAAATTTTGTAGATTTTTTTAACCTTATCCAATGAACTTACAAATCCTGAGATTGATTTTATAGCATAGTCTGAAGAGATTTTTTTTGAAAGCAGTGCACAGAGAGATCATAGAGAGAAAAGAGTTTTAAGAGTGGGAAGTAGAACCTTAGAGATGGGAAGCTTTTGGAAGTATAGAGCAGAGCACTTTTAGATATGATGTTTGGGGATCGTTTGTTATGATTTGTGAGACCTTGGAAATCAAGGGTGCTAATTTTTGGTCATTGATCTGTATTGAAGCCAAGCTGTTTATAGTCCAAAGAAGAGAAAGAGGGTGACAAGACAAAATTCTATGGGGAGGAATTTCTACAAGCTCCAAGAAGGAGGAGGAGGGGGGGGGAGAGAGAGAGAGAGAGAGAGAGAGAGAGAGAGAGAGAGAGACTGACGTAGTGGCCCCAGACAGGCTTGGGCTTGGCTGCTGGAAAAGCTCTACTGGAGGGAGGACAGGCTTGGGAGGAGACAAAGCAGGCAGCTCCAATGGGGAAGAGGAAACTTTAGGAGGGAGCTGAGAGAGGGTAGGGCTGCAAAGCACCATGGAAGCCACCAGCCACGGGACTTCAGGCAGCTCCTAGGGGAAGGAGACAAGGCAAAGGTCATGGGAAGCTCCTGGGGGAGGCTGGAGAGAGCAGCTAGGTGGATACAGTGTACTTCTAACAAGAATATTCATGGCGGGAGGTTGTCTCCAGGAGGAATGGGAAACTTGTCAGAGAGGAAAATGTTCCAAATCACAGATTTTTGTCCTTATCCTTGTGATTTGGGCCCAGTGGAGGAGAGAGGAGCGTTTGTTCTCTTGGTAGACAAAGCAGGCAGCTCCATGGTGATGCTTATCCAGGAGAGGAGGGGGGGGGGGAGAGAGGGAGAGAGACAGAGACAGAGACAGACAGAGAGACAGAGACAGAGACAGACAGAGAGACAGAGACAGAAACAGAGACAGACAGAGACAGACAGCCACATAGGCATAGTAGGATTCTGAAATTAGAGAGATGGAGAGAGGAGAGATAGAATCTAGAATCTGGGGTCAAATTTGATGGCTGGCAGGAGCCATCAGAAAGAAACATATGTAGGAAAGTCAAATCGGCAGCTTGATTCAGAGGCCAAGTTACCAGTCCCGGGCTTTGGCACCAGATAACCAACATGAGCGCAGCAAAGAAACCAAAATGGCCCTTCCATGGGTGAAAAGATAAAAGTTTATTCCAAACTGCCAAGGCTATCTCTCTGGAAAGCCTCGTGGGGATGGGGGGTGGAATATTCCCAGGGTTAAGGAAACAGGTGCCCAGGTGAGCTGGGGAGAAGAGCTTTGAAGTGTGTAGCAGATTTTCGTGGGTAGCCTAGAACTGAAGGAGCCAAGAAGCTAGCACAGTCCTTGATGGGCTAATGGACACCACAGGCTATGTCAACAGAAGAGCCATAGGTCCCTTTTGCCAGAGAGGAGAATGGTTCCTTTTAGCAGATAGGGACTATTTTTTTAAGTCCCTGAGGGAACACTGGCTTTTGTCTAAATGCTAGGCTTTGGGGAAAGGAATTTATTGGAACTTGACAAACCTCAGCTTCTCCTTGCTATTGGCTGCCTACACGTCAAAGTTTGCAAGAGATCGGGACCAGAGGCAAAGGCTGCTTTTTAAAAACTACCTTCATTGGAGGTACTTGATTCTGGGCAGACTTGATGCCCCAGAGAAGGGGAATACTAGAGGGGTGAGGCAGGAGTGGGTGGGTGGGTGGGTGGGTGAGCAAAGGGCAGAGGGTGGGACATTCATGGGGGGAGACCAGGAAGGGAGATAACATTTGAAATGTAAACAAATAAAATGATTAATATAAATAAATAAATAAATAAATAAATAAACAAACTCCCCTCTTTGTTCATGTCTGAGAGCAAGATGATGGAGCCCATTGCATAAGCCTCTTTTTTATGGAATTCTACACACTCACATCTTGTGATTCCATCTAACCACGGAAGGGGTATCGCTGAGGGGCTTCTCTAACGTGTGACTTCATTTGGGGGCAAGAATCTTTCCCAGCTATAAATGGTTCATTTGCCCTTTATAGATTGGTGGAGAAAACCCGGACTACTTTTAGACTTTCTGAAAAGCTCAGCATACTGTGGCCCTCAGAATTTCACTGAGAGAAAGGAAGAGGAATTCCATTCACTCTCAGAATCTTAAACTATGTTTCCAGAACTCTGGTGAGATCATCAAACCAGGAGGCCCGATTTGCATTCTTAAGTGGCTTGAATAAAAGGGGCAAATTTTACAAACAGGATGAAAGGAAAACAGTAATTATGCTGAGAAAAAAATTAAGTGTGCCATATAATGCTGCTGAGATCTGATCCCGTGTGATTGGATATTTCCATTCAGATATAGATTATAATCACACTTGAGAATTACTCATAGAGGATACTAGGAGCTTAAAATTTACTCTTTGGGGGAGCATATGACATCTCTTAAGGATCTCTAATCCCAGAAACATATCTCTAATATCATGTAGGAAACAGACAAAGAATTAACTAGCTATATTCAGGACACTCTAATTTGAGCCTAAAGTGGCCCCACCTCTAAACTCAAGATACCTGTTAGCTCTCCTCCTGGCTCCTTACCACAAGGAAAGAGGAATCAAGAATTGGAGGTATTTCCCCATTAGAAAGTGTGGGCATCTCTGGCTGACTGCAAGGCACTGAAGCTGGCCTGGAGCCACAAGATGTACTAAGAACATCTTTTGACATCTCGGGGGATTCTGCTTCCTCTTACAATTCCAGGATACTTAGTGAAGCCTAAGAGATCGGCATTTTACACTGGTTATGTTCGTGATCCCTGTAGCCTCTTGGAGAGAAGTGAGCTCACTGTGGCTTAATCACTAGTTTAACGGGCCCTTGAAAGAGTAGATGGCAGAGACAGCCTCCTGCCTTCCGCTGAAGCTGCGCAGGAGCTCCACACACAGTCTGCAGAGCGAGGGTTTCATTTTTTCCTGCTTATTAGAGGTGATCACTTACTGACAGCTTCGTCTTCCTTCAGAGCCTTTTTTTACCATGTCACTCTCTCAAAAGAAAGATCAATGTTTTAGGAAACCTGGCGGCATCAAATTTAACTCCAATGTGTTTGGAAACATTATAATCATGTTTCCCTTCTGTTTCTAACACATGATTGTGAATCTCAGGACATATCTAGCAATGACAGTGTCCTTCTCTTACCTTCCTCCCAAAAACAAAGGCCTCACTCACACTGAGGGGAAAAAAAAAAGTGTACTGGAGGCCGCTCTTCCCACACCCAACATATCAGGCCCTCATGTAACAAGCATGGCTTCAGCTTCGGAGACATTTGTCATGTTCCTGGACCTTCCTTTCAGGAATGGAGTCATTTAGTGGCTTGTAGCTAGCACTCTGATATATCTGGGTCTCGCAATGATTTGAGTGGAGGCTTAGCCACCGGTAGCAGGTTGGGGTAGCCTATGTAACCCCAAATTTTATCAGCTTCCCAAAGACGCTGTTCAAATCCTGGAGGAAAATCAGTAGTTGCTGCCTTGGAGAAGTGCTGCCTCTGTCACATGCAGAGTGTCCCCACCCCAGGCTGCTTAGTGGGAGTTTGAGGAGCCCTGACATAGTCCAGTGACTTATGTTTATGTTTCCTATGCTTGGACTCTAAGCTTTGTGGTCCCCTGATTTTCAGAATGTCTGCTTAGGAAATGTGCTCACTTGATAAATACTTGGATTATGTTGTTGAACTTTTAAAATAAATAATTTCATTCCCCCACTAAGAATGGTTTACTTTAAAACCCGGACCACATCTCTTGTGTGTTAGAGTTCTTTCTGACAAATGTCAGCAGCATTTACAATGATGGAAGTAGCTGAGGAAATCTCTGAGATAACGAAGCGCAGCTTAAAGCATCTCTGTAGCACACTGTTGTCCAATGGTGTAGCGTTCCCATTCTCTATGCACGGGAGGTGAGAGCCGGACAGTATCGCTGTTTGACAACTGACAAGAAAAAGCGTGTCAGGAAATCAAAGGGTCAAGACCCTACCACACAGACAGCCCCTCTGATGCTTGTTATGCTCAGATCTAATTTTAAAAATACAGTGGGAATCCTTCTGGCTTCAAAAATAAGAGATATGGCTTCAAAGTTTCCATTTTGAACTAACTGCAACTATACAAAATTTCTACCAAAGAAAAAGAAAGAAAATGGAGCCGGACTCTCTTGCTTAAATTTTCCCAAATGGCCCTTGAGGAATACATGGTCTCTAGCAACATCGTCAGGACCCTAAGCAGGGGACAAAAGAGAGTAGCTGATACCATTTGCAGCTGTCCTTGATGTAACTATGACATTTCTCATTTTAAAAATAATTTTATTGTACAAATCGTTCATAGCCATTGGAGTTTTTTGTTGTTTATTTTGTTTTGTTTAAAGTCATAAAATGCAAATTAAAATCCCACCCAGAAAATCCATTATTTGTCATTTGGTGTCTTCCTTTGCATATATTAATGACATCTGTATTATTATAAATATTTTTATTAGAATGGCAGAGACAGACAGAAAGGCAGAAGATGTCTTATTTTCTCACTATTATTTCCTCATTGTAAATGACTATGTCTTCAGGAATGTCCTCCTGTAGCAGTTTGAGCACCTGTAGAGTATTTATTTCATTGTGTGTGTCTTAGTGCAGTCACCAGACCCTGTGGGTTCTGTTCCACTTTCACCATTGTAAACACGGTCACCAGGAGCATCCTTACTCAATCTGTATACATCCATTATGAGGGTGAACTCCTACAGGTAGAATTATTGAGATAAAGATGTGCTTTTGTAAAGCTCACAACCCTTTCTTCTCCACTGTGGACCATTTCACTCTCCCATGACACTGAAGAATACCCAGATGTCCCATGAACACTGTGACATAATATGCAAAAGGGGGATATACATGCAAAGACACTGCATATAGACACACTGTATATAGTCAATGAGCAAAAGTGCTCTATGGAGTAGCTGATAAAGGAGATTCTTGTGGGGTGGAGGTCCTCATGTTGAAGCCTTTTCTACTCCTGTCATTTAAAGTGTGGCCTAATTCCCTTTCGGTCTCAGGAAGCAGTAGTAGCCATAAGACCATGGGGCCAATGAACAGGTTTCATGAGTAGTAGTTCCCACTCTTGCTTGCAGTTCCTGGTCTACATCTCTATGGCTGCCTTTAACACATGATGCTCTAGTGGATCAGCAGGACTCGGGGAATGTTCATAAAGTCCCCAGAACTGAGGAGGCTCAGACCTGTAAGTCTCCTTCCTTCCTTCCTCCTCCCCCCTTTCTGCATATTTGTTAAACTTGTCTTGTACAGCAAGGTGGTTATGGGTGGAGAGAAATGGCCCATCTTTCCTCACTCTCTCTCTTATTTTTATCTCACTGTAACACCCACTGACTCCTGAAGGGAGTGAGGCTGAGTCGTTTAACCTGTACTGAAAAGAACAGTATTCGCATTGTTGTTGTTGTTGTTGTTGTTGTTGTTGTTGTTGTTGTTGT
>JADRCD010190100.1:0-17620 GCA_019843815.1 Montemys delectorum
TCACTTGATAGTTGTATACTTCATTTGAAAATGTTATGTATTACCCAAACATAGTACCACTATATTGACAGAGTGAAGATTATATTTTTATTTACTTTGACATTATTACTGAAATTATAATGTTTTACTGTGAATTTCCCATTTTAACTATATTTTAAAGGTAGTAGCATTTAATGTTTTTATATATTCCTTTCTCATTTATTAAAAAAAATTATTTAGTAAATACTCAAAAGGCACCAAATTAAATCTTGGGAGTAGAGCTGTGAAGTGTTTTCTCTGTTCCTGATGAGTCAAGCAGAGCCCTGACTCATTTAGCATTCCGTCTATTGAATCTTTGGATAAAAGAAACCTAAAGTTTTGTAATTAAGTAAACTTACTTTAATTTTGAAATTGATAACATGTAATTAATGTCTTAGTTGTAATTGTGACCCAAATCTGAGATTCTTTGTGGCCAGTCTCAAGGGACACGAGCAATTTAGTTTTATTTATTGGACAGAATAGGCACAGTTTTGGTGTATAGATAAATAGCGAGAAGTTTTGCACTATTAGTGGTTCTTGGTTATAAAAGATGTTTGTAACTCCTGGTTTGAGGACTATGGAAAGGACTTGATTTAAAGCTGTATGTGTGCATATTTGGCTTACTTGATTCAAAGTAATTATTTTAAGATTAATCTTGGAAACACGCCTGTGAGGTCAGAGACTGTGTGCTACCTATTAGGGTTACTTCAGCTATGACGCTCATAAAGCAGCACCACTTATCTCCATGACTACACCTAACACACTCCTAGCTGAACCAAGACCAGCTAAGGCAAGGAAACACTGGACACCAACCCAAGTATTCATTCAGTACAGGAATGCCAGAAACGCATCTCAGTACTTAAGCACCCACTTGCAGAGGCTTCGGAACTAGAGCCAGGATCAGATCAAGATGCAGACCCAGATACTGATCCAGAATAGTCCTCAGATACGGAGGGAGGAGCTGCCAGCTGAAGACAGCCTTCTGGGAAGTAGGGCAGGAGTGAGAGCGATGCCAGGTAGAACTCAGCAGTCAGGAGAGTCTACCTCTGGGTAGCGTCTGCTGTTGTAGTGAGTGGTTTACTCTCAGAAGAGGACTGAGGATAGAATTTGACACCCTGAACAACATTTTAATAGTGGAAACTGACACCTCAACCATACTGCTACCCAGTCCTTCCAAGAAACTACAGATAGGCCATTGAAAAAAAGAAAGGTGACCCTAAAACAGCAGTGACAACCAACTATTGAATTCTTGACACTTAAGTCCCAATGCAAAAAACAATAGGCAACATGAAAGAAAATTATTCCCACATAATGACTCCCACTGAGAAAACGGCAACTTAGTCTGAAGAAACAAAGGCTACTTCATATACTCCTGCAACCTGGCCAGAGCTCCTGCTCATACAGTAGTAGCACACATGAGATGAAGTAACCCTTAGAAACAAAGATTCCTGATTGGATTTAAGGCATACTTCACAAGTTGGAACCTAGGTTTGGCACTGTTATCAGAGCCAAGAACCTGTGGCTAGATAGGGTATAGGTCCTAGGAAAGAATCTATTACTATTACTCTGCTAAGTGAATATAGTATTAAATTGACTCCCAATGATTTCTTTTTTTTTTTCAAAGATTTATTTTATTTTATGTGTATGAGTACACTGTAGCTGTACAGAAGGCTGTGAGCTATCATGTATGTGGCTGCTGGGAATTGAACTCAGGACCTCTGCTGGCCCCGCTTGCTCCAGCCCGTTCCCTTTGCCCAGCTTGCTCCAGTGTAATTCACTGTAGCTGTCTTCAGACGCACCAGAAGAGGGCGTCAGATCTCATTATGGGTGGTTGTGAGCCACCAATGTGGTTGCCAGGATTTGAACTTAGAAGAGCAATCAGTGCTCTTACCCGCTGAGCCATCTCACCAGCCCTCCCAGTGATTTCTTATACCCATAGATTAGTACATCTGTCAACTAATCTATACTTTTTGTACTAAATGGTGGTGATAAACCCGAAGGCCTACAATGGTCAGGGTACAAAGAGTAAGAGATTGAGGAATGCCTCCCTTATTGGGACATCTGTTTAATACGCCCTTCTCTCAGGGCTCAGAGGGGATTTGGGAAGAGAGGACAGACAGATTGATTGTAAGAGCCAGGGGCAGTAGATGACTGGAAAGTGGGTTTTCTGGGTACAGCAGGGAAGTTGTTGCTCACATGAATTCACAGTGGTCATGACAGCATACAGAAGTCCTGTGTAGGCGCAGGTCAGATCATATAACAACAAGGAGATGAGAGGTGGGCATGAAGTCCTACTCCTAGCTAAGGCCGTTGATAGTTGCTGTGAAAGGAACCGTCATTTTTCTTTAAGGATGTGGCCCCTGGTGGGTGGACCATTCTCTAGCAAAGGCCACACATCCTAGAGTGTATGGACAGCATGAACTGAGCTTCATGAATTTCTAAAAAGAGGATACAAAGTTGAGTGGGTAAGGGTGGATCTGAGAGAAGTAGAAGTGTGTGACTCTGGTCAGAGTATATAGTAAAAAATTCTCAAAGAACCAATAAAAAAGAAGAAACCCTAGAAACTTAAAGAACAAAAAACAGAGAGTGAGAGAGAGAGAGCAAGGGGGGGGGGGGAGGGAGAGGAGAGCTCTCCATCAAGAAGACATTACAGTTTTCAACATCTAAACATATATGCACTGAATGTAGGTGCACTCAGTTTCACAAAGCACACTTTGCTAGGTGTGAAGACATAGCTGGACCTCAACACAATTGTAGTGGGTGAATCAGTACTCTACACAGTCAATTTTGGGCTCCTGTCAAAAAGTAAACCAAATCACCTGGATTCCGACATTATAAACCAGATGGACTTAACAGATATCTACAGGACATTCTCTCCTGAAGCTGCAGAATACACTTTCTTCTCAGCAGCCTATAGAGCTTTCTCTAAACGTTTATTTTAGGACATAAGAGAAATCTTAATTATAGGAAAATAGAAATAATTTCCTGTTTGATCATAATGAAAGAAAAAACTACAAACCAACAGTAAGAATGACTATAGAATTTATACACACACACACACACACACACACACACACTCATGGAGGTTTAACAGCACACTATCAAAGAAATAAGAACATTTTAAAATCAAGTGAAAATGAAACACAACATACCAAAGCCTGTGTGATAGAATGAAAGTAAAGAGTAGATTGGAGCTCTTAGTATGAACATTAGAAATCAGGAAGATTTCATCATTTAATGCTACATGTTAGGGGTATGGGAAAGTAAGAACAAGCTGGACAGTGGTGGCGCACACCTTTGATTTTCATGCTCAAGAGACAAAGGCCAGAGGATCTCTGGGTTCAAGGCCAGCCTGGTTTACAGAGTGAGTTCCAGGACAGCCAGGGCTACACAAGAGAGGCTTTGTCTCAAAAAAACTAGAACAAAAAAAAATCCAAAAAAAACCCCCAAACCACAACAACACAAAATAAACAAGAATAAACCCTAATCAGTAGATAAAAAGAAATGATTAAGGACCTGGAGATATGGCTCAGCAGGTAAGAGTACTTGGTGTGTAAGCATAAAGACCCGAGTTCAGATCTTTGCACCCACTTAGGGTCCCATGGACACATTAGCTGCAGCTCCGAGGGGAAGACTGTTAGGGTTTGTTGGCTGCCAGCCTGTCTGGAAAAACTAACAAACAAACAAAGAAGAAAAGAAAAAATAACTTAAGGTTCAGGGACTTGTATTATTTAAATAAATCCCGTCTGCTGACTCCAGGTTTATGTTCCTGAATGAAAGACACACACAGCCTTTATATTTTGATATGCCTTACACCGTGCAGAAGGTGGGCCACTTCCCAACCTCCATGTGGTTAATCCACCTCCCACCAATAATCCCTGAGTAATTAGTTACCAAATTCTATGTTCTACCTTGGCTGCCCTGGACCCAGCTGGGAAGCCCTGTGGGCCACACTCTCCCTGCTCCTTTACATGGCTCTTATGTCTCCCTGTCCACTCTTCTCAGGTAGGACTTCTCCACTTCTCCTGGCATGGCAGATCTTCTTCCCTCTCACCAGGGAGTTCTCAAATCCCACCTCTGTCTGCCCTGCCCAGCCATTGGCTGCTGGCATCTTTATTTACCAGTCAGTACCAACTGGGGGCAAAGTCCTTCAGTGTCTTTTGGGGATCTAAATTAACATCAGAATACAAGCAGCATTAGGCCATGCCCACTATGGGGAGTGACCTGGCCTTAAAGGAATAACGTGAAATAATAGAGGAGGTACCCAACACCGTCTTTTAGCCTGTATGCACTACTTCCTCATATACACAAATAAATACATAAATAACAAGTGCAGGGCAGACATTAATGAGAAACAAAAAGCAAAAGTAGTACCAAAAAAACAAAATCACTAAAACAGAGAGCTGGTTCTTTGAAAGGATAAACACGATCTATAAACTTAAAAGACAAAATGACCAAAAGAGATATTTCAAATTAATAAAATTAGAGATGGAAATACTTTAAAAATATTTTCTCACTGAGTGTGATGACACATGCCTTTAATCAAGCACTCCTAAGGGAAGCAGAGACTAGCAGATCACTGAGTTTCCAAGGCCAGCTGGATCGACATAGTGAGTGCCAGGCCAACCAGGGCTACTTAGTGAGATCCTCAAAACTCAACATCTGTATGTATACACTTGTGTTCTATTACATTGGGAAATCTAAAATGATGTATTTCTAGGTTCATATAACCTACCAAAATTAGACTATGGTGAAATAATTTAAACATTTCTGTAACAAGCCAAGAGATTGAATTAATAATAATAAAAAATTCTAACTAGAAAAATACAGTTTCAGTTGGATTCACTGGTGAGTTTTACCACACCTCCAAAGAACTAAACTGAAATTATTATATAAAATAGGAGATAAACATTACCAAAAACTTAATTATAAAAGCAGTATTACTCATATCAAAATTCTGTAAACACACAATTAGATCAATTTCCCTAATATGTGTAACTGAAAAATTTCTCAGCAAAATACTCACAAACTGAATATAGGAGCACATAAAAAGGATCATCACTTTGATCAAGCTTGGCTTTAGTCCAGAGATACTGGAGGGGTTCAACATTCAGAAATCAAGGAGTGTAATATGTCATATGAATAGACTCAGTGACCATAATTGCATGATTGTCTCAATGGATGCTAAAAACAGTTTTGATATCATATAACTTATCATGATAAAAATCCTGAAGTGCAAGCTGAAGATATAGCTCAACGGTTCAGAGTATTAGCTACACTTCTGGAGGATATGGGTTCAATTCCCAGCACCTACATGGCAATTCAAAACCTTCTATACCTCTAGTTCTGGGGGGCTTATCACCCACTTCTGGCCTTCACTGGCACCAGCATTACTTTTAGTGCATGCAGGCAAAACACCCAAGGAACTGGGAGTAAAAGGAATAAATCTCAACATTATAAAAGCTATATATAACAAATCTATAGCCAACATTATACTAAATGGGACAGAGCTCTTAGCATTTCTACTAAAATCAAAGAAGATTGGGTGTTTGCTTTCATCAGTTATTCAGTACAGTTCTGGGATTCTTAGAGGGTCAAGACGACTAGAGAACCACAAGGCATAAAAATAGGACAGATTTGCAGATGATAAGATTCTATGTATAAGATTCTACAAACTTACCAGAAAACTCTTAGAGCCGACAGACACTTTAAGCAAAGTAGCAGGCTACAAAATCAGTAGCAGTCTTTTATACCAGCAGCATGATGAGAAAGAAGTTAAAGGAACAGTCCATATCCTTGAGCTTAATCTAACCAGGGATGTGAAAGGCATGGAAAACATTAAAACATTCAAGAGAAAAATTGAAAAAGACACTAGGAGATAAAAAGACCTCCTGTGTTCATGGATTGGGAGAATGTTGGACATGACTATCTTAATAACAGTAGTCCACAGGATTGAACAGAATCCCAATACAAAAGCCAGTACCATCCTTAACAGAAATAAAAAAAGCAATCTTAAAATTTGGAAACACAAAAGAATTCCAATATCCAAATCAATCCTGTATTGTCTGTCGACTCCCCTACACACACACACACACACACACACACACACACACACACACACACGAAAGAAGGAAAGCATCCGAGCAAGCGGAGGTATCGTATCAGCATATCTGATTTCAAGGTATATTATAGAGCCAAAGCTTAGGATGATACTGCATAATCAGAAATGTAGATCAGTGGAGCAGAGTTGAATATCCAGATATAATCCATGCGGCTTCAGCCACCTAGGTTTTCATAGAAATGTTAAAAATACTCACTGGAGTAGACATAGACCCTGGGAAAACTGGGTGTCTCATGTGAAATTTTATGGTGAGTTTTTCTGATGTTATACCTGAGAATCCCTAGTCAAATCCAAAGTTTTAATCTAAATTATATCTAAAATATTTTAGTCTAAAAATGAATTTTGATCAGTTTTGATGAATTTTAAGTGTATTTTGTGTGTGTGTGTGTGTGTGTGTGTGTGTGTGTAATTTTGCCGTGAGATTTTGATCTGCCAATTTCATTCCGTGGGAATGGGTGGTTGCTATTTTTGAATTTTAATCTTGCTCTATTTGGTTAGTCCTAGTCTGGTGTGTCTTCAGTTCAGTATCATTCACTGATTATTAGGGTGTTCTAATATTATTCTCTTAGCTTAGAGCAGAATAAAACAAAAGGTCTTTAAGCCTGCCGTCCTACGACGGAGCTTTCTTACTATTCTGTTCGCTGTCAGAAGTTCTAAGATCTAAAGTTGTTTAAGCATATGGGATAGTTTTGTCTCTTTCTGTTTTTTCCTCAGTACTTGATTCTGAAGCTTGAAAGGCCTGCTATAGTTCAGAATATTACATTTGGAAAATATGAGAAAACTCATGTCTGCAATTTGAAGAAATTCAAAGTTTTTGGTGGAATGAATGAAGAAAATATGACAGAGCTGTTGTCTAGGTGGGTTTGGTTGTGGGGTAGAAACGACTGTGAAATGCACTGCAGAACTCACCCACTTTCTTCATAGCTGAATCTTTGTGTCCTTCCCTAGGAAGTAAAGAACCTTTTTCTGGTTTTATTCCTAGTACCTTTGTTAATACTGTGGCTTAAGTTGGTAGATTTTTGTTTGTTTGTTTGTTTGTTTATTTTAAACTACCAGATACTAGTAAAATTGTTAAATAATGGAGAAAGAATCAAATATTTGCTTCTTTTTTTTCCTACTCATAATTTTGATCTGTCAATAACTTTAGAAATACTTTCTACTTTAATAAAAATCTCTGATACTGCCTGGGTTGAGTTCCCACCACTTCCAAAACAAGCTACCTATTTGTAGGTAGAAGGACAAAAGCCATGGCTATTGGAAAATACAAACCTAACTCAAAACATGAATTGCCTAGTCCAGAAATAGTACTCTAAGATTTTACTGTTAGAGGTGAAGAGGGGGAAGGTTTGGTAACTGAAAACAAAACATGACAGCATGTCTTGCTGTCTGGAAAGAACATCATAACCCGGAGTTCTAGAACAGTTAAGTCCCAGGCATGAGGAAATGCCACACAGTCAGTAGAAACAAAGCCATGTGATTTGTGACATAGTAACCCCATTAAGAAAATACTTGGTTTTATGCTCTTATTTAAGTCATAGAAGTATTTTAGGGTGTGAAGTAGTCTGATGGTGAGGGGTCTGTCTTCTGTAAACACGAGCATAAACCTTGACTAAATAAGAGGCTGTATGGGTTAGTTCTTATTTAGGCTAAAGGACAGATACTATTAAATCAGCAGAACGATTGCCTTTGAAAATTTGTGGATGATAAAAAAATAACTAAGAAATTTAATTCCTTGACAAGTCCTAATATTTGGCCTGTTGCAGTTGTTAGATATGACTGACTTGTTTTTTAATTCTTTTCCTACTACTTGAAAAATTTTAAGATTAACTTATACATTAAAGATAGCCACACATTTCCACACAGCTAGCCACATTCTCTAGTTCATGTGGAACATTCTTCATTTGCTTATAATATTGCAGTTGATTTGGATGTGCACCTTCTGACCAGTATCGGTTTTCAGCCACTTGTTTATATTGTCTTGAATATACAGTGTGAGCATTGGTGTAAGCTTAGCATGTGAGTATAGGATTAGTGTGGCTTAGTGTGCTTACTAAATTATGAAATTGTGTTTGATAACATGCAGTGTCTTTTTCTCTCCTCTACCACCCAACAGTGGCTTGAAGAATGATTATAACAAAGAGACATTTACCTTGAAACATAAAATTGATGAACAGATGTTTCCTTGTCGATTCATTAAAATTGGTAAGGTTTTAGTGTTTTTGAATTAAAACCACTTTTTAATGCCTTTGGTTCATAGACTCTAGTGTATGGATGAGGTTTTATAGGTCCCTATGTTTTAGTTTTTAAATTAGTTTGTGCACTTGTCCCAAAGGCAGAGATGAATAGTTGAAAGAGATCACATAGCCCAGCAAGCTGAAGAGATTCCTGTTGGCCTTTTACCGAACTGTTTGCTGACAATTGCTTTATGAATCCATTTTTAGGTGACAGTTAACTTCATGAGGATATTTTCAAGTGTTTTCTCAATTGGGAGGGTTCTTACAGGGTTTTGTGGGGTGTAGTTACCTAATTATCTTAGTTATTCATGGAGGCTTGTCATCTATTCTAGAGCTATCAGCTGAAACCAAACCCTGATGAGTTTTTCAAGGCACTGTAATGTGATTATTTGCTTTGTCTTGTTTCACCTTTTACATGAAATGCTGGTTAAACTGACTTAGTCAATCTCGTGGCTCAGATTTGCAAACCACAGTTGAGAAATACTGTCTTAAAGCATATGTTTATCATCAAGGGTTGTAGCTTGTGATGGTGCTTGTAACACATCCTTCTCGGGCTCTTCTGTGTCCCTGTAGATTTAGTATTATGAGGGCAGGGATGTTGAGGACTGAGTCTTTGGATTTGCATTTTTGCCTTACCTTTAGAAGTATTTTATTAAAGTTAGAATCAAAGAAGTCAAATGTATTAATGAAGAACAATAATTAATGCCAGAGTCCCACACATTGAAAAACATTGATTTATTAAAGCCCTTTAAGCACTTGTGTTATAGTCTAATTTCTTCTGTGTACCTAGTAGTTGAAAAGAAATATTGGATAGCCAGTCAAGTCTTTTAAAATTTCAGTTAGACAGCTATGTCATCTTCAAGTGATCAGTAATTTTCTTTTTTTTAAAAAATAGTTTTTAATTTCTTTATCCATATGTTTTACCTGCATTTATGTTTGTGTACCATGCACTATATGTGTACTGCAAGAGGAGCTCAGAAGAGGGCGTCAGATCCCATGGAATTGGAATTATGCATGGTTGTGAGCTGCTGTGTGAGCCCTGGGAACTGAACCTGGGTCTCCTGGAAGAGCAGCAACTTTTAACTGCTGAGCCATCTCTTTAGCCCCCACCCCCCACCTCTGTGGTACTCAGACATCTAATGTACCCTGCACATATATAGCAGGTGTGGGCCCTGAACAACTGGAACTGGGGCTGTCCCAAAAGCTGTTGCCAGTCTGTGGGATATGTTTTACTAGCTGGGCTGCCTTGTTTGATCTCAGTGGGAGAGAAAGGGCCTAGCGTGGCAGACTTGAAGTGCCAGGGTTGTGGGTGACCGTGGGTGGGAGGGGATACCCAGGGGGGCCTTACCAGCTAAGAGGAGAAGGGAAGGGGGCATGGGGAAGTATTGTGGGAGGAGCTGACCAGGAGGGAGGCAGTGAGCAGGATGTAAAGTGAGTAAGTAAAAAAATAAAAATAAGTGAAAAAAAGACATCTAGTGTGTAGTATTGAACTAGTAGAAGATTGGTGTCGCTGTCTTGTTCTGATGGGAGTGATAATATTTAATATTTCCTTAAGTTTATGTGATTGGCTTCATTGTCTTGTTCTGATGGGAGTGATAGTATTTAATATTTCCTTAGGTTTATGTTTAAGGCTTAAAATGAATTTTTAAAGTAAGCACATTTTTTTCTTGTAGCTTTTGTTAAGGTGGTAAATTACATCATTGTATGTCTTTTTATTGAGTCATCTTGTCATTGAATCATCCTTGAATGAAGTCTGGTTTTTAACAAAGAAAACCTGAGATATTTTTGTTGTTGTTACATCTTTTCTACTATTTGGGTATGTCTTCAGAGCTGAGATTGTCTTTGAAGATTTTTCCCTTTGGCTTTGTTTTCAAGGTTCTATATTGATATATTGATACATAATTGAAATTTACTTTGTATACTTGGCTACAAGTTAAAAATACTATCTGCTGTATATAGAGTGTATAGCACCTCTGTTATATTACCTAGCTCTGGTTTTATATAGGAGTGTATGTATGCTGACTTTGAACTTACATTACAGTTTTTATTAACTAAGGAAGTATGATGCCATCAATCAGATTTGTTTTTTAACACCACAAGCCATCTTTTAAAAATTAAACACTCGTTTTAGGATGCATTTGCTAAAAACAGTAATGTGAGACAGGAGTTTCACTGTAGTCCAGAAACTCTTCTTTTTCCTATCATAGTCTCCGGAGGGTGAAAAGTCTAGGTGTGTGGCATGTGTGGAATAATTTTGATGAATAAATTTGTACTGGCTGGGTTTGTGTAAACTTGATTAGATGGGGCTGAAGAATCAGCTGTGACTAACAAGATACCAGAACTGCTAAAGTGAAACCTTTGTATTATGGGGACTATTGATGCTGGTTAGCTGGAACTAAGAAATTAGTAGTGATTAAGAAGAGACCAGCATCATTGAACTGAAATCATTGAGGTGTTTTCTGAGAGCACATACAGGTTGTGTTCCAGATAGCCAAGGTTGTACTTCGTGTTGCAGCTGGACTTGGTAATGTGGTAAGAGTCACCCAGGTGGTACTGATTTGGAAGGCATGAAGGGGTCACAAAGAGCAGCTGAGGCTCTGCACTGTGAGAGGCTGAGGAAGGCCATTGGTGAAGGTGCAGCCTCAGTTGCAGTAGATGGCCCAGGACTGAAGGGGTCATGCAAAGGAGTTGAGGCTTGACACTGGGAAGAGAGCCTGTGAGAGGCTATTGGTGAAGCCTAGTTATAGTGGAAGACAGCAGTGTTTTGGGGATGCCAGTACCATGAGATGACCACCAAGAACAGCAGCAGCAGTATAGTACAGGCATCTGGAGCCTAGAAGACAAGGTGTGTGCTACAAAGGGCAGAGCTGGAGAGGTGTCCCAAGCCCTTGTAGGAGCCGAGAAGAGTGTGAGTGGATCCCAGACATTGGATTGTTGGAGTTTGATTTTGCTTTTGATTGTGACTGTGCCCTGATATTTTTCCCTCTTGAAGGAAGAAAGTATTTTAGTGGAGCCCACAGTTAAGAGACTTTTAATTGTAAAAAGACTTTGAATTTTTTAAAAAAAAATTGGATATTTTAAAAGGATTGAAATTTTAACAATTTGCAAAGACTGTGGGACTTTTAAAGTTATTTAGATCCTTGGGGATGAATAAGAAAGTAAGGGTTGAGGCTTAATAGTGATGTGTTTGTGTGTCAAGTGACAAGGGGTCAATTTTACTGGCTGGTTTTATGTCAACTTGACACAGGCTGCAGTTATCACAGAGAAGGGAGCTTCAGTTGGGGAAGTGCCTCCATGAGATCCAGCTGTTAGGCATTTTCTCAATTAGTGATCAAGGGGGTAGGGCCCCTTGTAGGTGGTGCCATCTCTGGACTGGAAGTCTTGGGTTCTATAAGAGAGCAGGCTGAGTAAACCAGGGGAAGCAAGCCAGTAAGGAATATCCCTCTATGGCCTCTGCGTCAGCTCCTGCTTCCTGCCCTGTGTGAGTTCCAGTCCTGGCTTCCTTTGGTGATGAACAGCCATGTGGAAGTAAGCCAAGTAAACCCTTTCCTCCCCAACTTGCTTCTTGGTCATGATGTTTGTGCAGGAATAGAAAAATTCATATAGACTCAAACATTAGTGCTTTACATTAAACATTGCTTTATTTGAATCACATTAATTTTTCCCTTCTTTTTGATTTTCCTCAAAGTTCCACTTTTGTCCTGGGGGCCCAGCTTTAACTTTAGCATCTGGTACGTTGAACTTAGTGGCATCGATGATCCTGATATAGTGCAGCCCTGTCTGAACTGGTACAGCAAGGTAGGACTGTGCTTTAAAAGTAGATTTTGATACCTAGCGAGGGAGAAATGTGCTAATTTCTTTATTGTTACTAATTAAAAATGTTGATAATAGTAAAAACTATGAATAACCAGCTAACATTTTAAGCATTGTAGTCTGTCAGCTGCTCAGCAGCCTTAACTCATTTAAATTATTATTATCCTATGAGAAGTAATTTTTATTTTATTTTATTATTATTTTATAGATGAGAGAGTGAAGCAGAGAGGTAAAGTGCTTGGGCTAGTCTTTGGGCTCAGGCCACATGGCTCTACAGTTTGCTGTTATCTTATTATATTTACTTAGCCCTCAATTTTATTTTTAATATAAAGTGATATGAATATTTTGAATACATTTTTAATGGGTTACTTTTACAGCCTGATAGAAAATTTTATGTTGACCACGATTGAAATGCCTAAAGTCAGCTTGCTAGCTAGATGTTACATGCATTGTAATAAGCCAGGTCCAAAGGCAAACCAAAAAAAGGAAAATCAACAGGATACAGAATCACTTTGATTATTTGATGGATTTATGTATTGACAGTTATTGTACAAGGAATAGGCATTTGATAACCTTGTATTAGTTGAGAAGTGAGGTACCTCTAAACTGGCTGCTTTGCAAGTCTTTGGGTGGTATATTTTTTATTCAAGGGTAATGTTTATCCGCAAATCTTTTTATTGTCATACAGTGTTTTATGTAATTAGTTTTCCTAATTCTCATTGTAGAGTAATATGCTTAGAAAATTTGAGGTAATTTCAGCACATATTTTTAACTTGTTGGTTTTAAAATTATTTTTTCTGAGCTTATTTATTTCTAGCATTCACCCTGTTAAAGTGTTTTCAGGGGGCTGGTAAGATGGCTCAGCTGGTAAGAGCACTGACTGCTCTTCCAGAGGTCCTGAGTTCAAATCCCAGCAACCACATGGTGGCTCCATAATGATATCTGATGCTCTCTTCTGGTGTGTCTAAACACAGCTACAGTGTACTTACATATAATAAATAAATCTTTAAAAAAAAAGTGTTTTGTAAATTGAATGCTGACTTTTAAATTCATGCTATTCTTTATCTTAGTATTTGCATTGGGATGTTATTAGTTGATGTCCTGGGAATTGTAAAATGTACATCCTTAAGGGTTTTTTTTTTTCTTTTGTTTGTTTTTGTTTTTTCGAGACAGGGTTTTTCTGTGTAACCCTGGCTGTCCTGGAACTCACTCTGTAGACCAGGCTGGCCTTGAACTCAGAAACCCACCTGCCCCTGCCTCCCAAGTGCTGGAATTAAAGGCATGCACCACCACTGCCCGGCAAGGAGTTTTTAATACAGAGTTTTTTTGTTGTTTTGTTTTGTTTTTTTCTCTGTGTAGCCTTGGCTGTTCTGGAACTTGCTCTATAGATCAGGCTGTCCTCAAACTCACTGCCTCTGCCTCCTAATTGCTGGGATTAAAGGTGTTTGCTATTACTAAAAAGCCTGGCAGCTTTTTGCCTTTTTTTCTTCCTCAGGAAAAGGCTTTTGCATTCTATCTGGTTTGGTCTCCTTTGATAACATACTTGTGACCTTGGGCTATTATTTTTTATTAGATATTTTCTTTATTTACATGTCATATGATTTCTCCTTTCCCAGTTTCCCCTCCAAAAAACAAACAAACAAACAAACAAACCAAAAAACAACAAGAACAAACCCCTGTTGCCTTCCCCCTCCTCCTGCTTGCCACTCCACCCTCTCTCACTTATTGGCCCTGGCATTCCCCTACACTGGGGCACAGAACCTTTACAGGGTCAAGCGCCTCTCTCCCATTGATGACTGACTTTGCAATCCTCTACTAGCAATCAGTCCCACCATGTGTACTCCTTGATTGGTGGTTGATTCCTTGGGAGCTCTGAGGGTACTAGTTAGTTCATATTGTTGTTCGTCCTAAGGAGCTGCAAACCCTTCAGCTCCTTTGGTCTTTTCTCTAACTCCTTCATTGGGGACCCTGTACTCAGTTCAAAAGATGGCTGTGAGCCTCTACTTCTGTATTAGTTGGGCACTGTCAGAGCTTCTCAGGATATAGCTATATCAGGCTGGATTGTCCTTCCTTCAGTCTCTGCTCCATAGTTAGTCTCTGCAACTCCTTCCGTGGGTGTTTGTTCCCTCTTTTAAGAAGGAATGAAATGTCCACATTTTGGTCTTCCTTCTTCTTGAGTTTCTTGTAGTTTGTAATAAGGACACATGCTCTACCATGTTCATAGCAGCCTTATTTATAATAGCCAGAAACTGGAAACAACCCAGATGTCCCTCAACAGAGGAATGGATACAGAAATTGTGTGCTATTTATTACAGTAGCATTAAGCTTCAGTATTACTACTTGACAGGTGAAAATAAAGGTAACTAAAGAACAAGGTTAAGTACAGTACTTGGCAAATAGTAAATGCTGAGTTTAGTTAGTTTGTTTGTTTTTAATTGTTAACTGTTTCCTACAGTGGCAGCTAAGCAGATCTCTTTTTCCCCCTACTTTTCTTGTGTTCTAGTAGTACCGCGAACAGGAAGCCATTCGCCTTTGCCTAAAACACTTCAGACAGCACAACTATACAGAGGCTTTTGAATCCCTGCAGAAGAAAACCAAGATTGCACTGGAGCATCCAATGTTGACAGATATGCACGACAAATTGGTGTTAAAGGGTGACTTTGATGCTTGCGAGGAGTTGATTGAAAAAGCTGTAAATGGTAAGAAACTTAGAAACTTGTATTATTAAGCATATTTCAGAATTCACAGAAACTTTTTAAAAGAATATATGCTGCCTATGCACAGCTGTTTCCTTCTCTCTCTCTCTCTCTCTCTCTCTCTCTCTCTCTCTCTCTCTCTCTTTTAGCTAGTACTCTTTTATATTTTTTCCTGTGCTCTTACTTTATAAAGTTTGTTTTTTCCTTTGGAGTAGGGAATTCTTTTATGTAAGATAGGTTTATAATATCACAGGAATTTAAAAAAAGATTAGAAACAGATTTGAGCTCATTTTCCTACACTACATTGTCATTCTGGGAAACCAAGCACTTAACTAACAATAAATCAGGTAAACAATATTTGATACTACTGTTATCAGTGATTTATTCCTTTAAGTAATTTTTTCAATAGCCAGTATTCATTTTTTAATAGTGTGATTTGGATAGGAGAGGGTTGCATATTCAAAAAGTATAGGCACATGTAAAAGACAAGGAAATTTGCACTAAAATGATTTTCTTTGTAGTGTGAATGATGCTACATAATCCTTGATTTTTCTTGTAGAATTGTTGACTTCCTTAAGTGGCCTGTAATTTGGCTTTCAACATGTGTATATAATATAATGAGGTGCTTTGAATTTGAATATTTAAGTTCTCAGTTATTTGAAATAAAAAGAAGGCTCTATTATTCCTTAGTGAGTGAGAAGAACTTTCTTTTATCCTTTCCCCCCTTTTTTCTTCCACAGTCGTTTTCATAGTGACCAGTAATATATAGATACTCAGGATAAAGCTTGTGGAGTGCTGGGGTGTGGCTCATTTGTAGAATACTTGTTTAGCATATACAGAGCTCTGGTTTTGAACTTCAGCATTGCATAAACTGGGCCTGACCCAGCTCTGGAGAGAGTAGAGGCAAGAGCGGTCAGTAGTTCAATGTCATCTTGAGCTACATAGAAAGTTCCAAGCTAGCCTGTGCTACTTAAGACTTTCTTAACAAACAAACTTGTGGAGTTGAATTCAGTATATCTTTTTATATAAAGAATAAGGAATTACAATGTATTTTAGACCTTTGATTTCATATATTTTACTTTCTTTGCTGTTATTATCCAGTATTACTAGGTGCTTTTATTCAGAGATTGTGGTTGGGTACTTTATAACTAAAGAACCTAGAACTCAGACTTTTCTATTTTAGCTTATATACTTTACCTTAAAGCCAGTTGCTCCCATTGTTAAGTACAATAGCAAAGCTACCCCCAAGCCTTCTACACTGCTGTGACTTACTTACCTGATGATGACTCATATTTACAAATAAGGGAGCCATAGTTTTGAAATTGAGTATACCTAAGAACACTGATAGTTAATGTCATATCAAACTAATAAAATGCCTCCAATACCAGTCTCTCTGGGCTGGTTGTCCTGAGCAGACCTTGGGCACAAGCTCCAAAGCCAGTCCCACAACACCCAGAGGAAGCTCTACTCCCAGGCACTCTGACACACCCAAGATTAGAGGTGAGGAGGAACCAACATCTGTCCTAACACTGGGAGTAACTGGGAGCAGCAGGACCAGGCACACAGGAACTCCTTCAGCCCAGTGACTCGGGTTCCTTCTCATCTGTCTGGGCTGGTCTCCTGAGCAGACCTTGAGGGCAAGCTCCGCAGCCAGTCCCACAACACCCAGAGGAAGTCCCACTCCCAGGTGCTCTAACAAGCCCAGGATCAGAGAGACAACTTGACTCTGAGGAGTTCTGGCACAACCAGGATCACAGGAAGGGCAGTCAGATTTAGTAAGGGCAGGTAGCACTAGAGATAACCAGATGGTGGGGGGCAAGCGTAAGAAAATAAACAACACAAACCAAGGTCACTTGGCATCATCAGAACCCAATTCTCCCACCATAGCAAGTCCTGGACACACCATTATACCAGAAAAGCAAGATTCAGATATAAAATCACTTCGCATGGTGATGATACAGGACTTTAAGAAAGACATAAATAGCACCCTCAAAGAAATACAAGAGAACACATGTAAACAGCTACAAGTCCTTCAATAGGAAACACAAAAATCCCTTAAAGAACTACAGGAAAACACAATCAAACAGGTGAAAGAAATGAGCAAAACCATCCAGAATCTAAAACTGGAAATAGAAACAATAAAGAAAACAGAAAGAGAGAAAACCCTGAAGATACAAAACCTAGGAAAGAAATCAGGAGTCATAGATGCAAACATCACCAACAGAATACAAGAGATAGAAGAGAGAATCTCAGAGGCAGAAGACACCATAGAAAACACATTGACACAACAGTCAAAGAAAATGCAAAAAGCAAAAAGCTCCTAACCTAAAACATCCAGGAAATCCAGGATGCAATGAGAAAACCAAACCTAAGGATATAGGTATAAAAGAGAGTGAAGACTCCCAAGGTAATGGGCCAGTAAATATCTTCAACAAAATTATAGAAGAAAACTTCCCTAACCTAAAGAAAGAGATGCCCATGAGCATACAAGACGCCTATAGAACTCCAAATAGACTAGACCAGAAAAGAAATTCCTCCCGTCACATAATAATAAAAACACCAAATGCACTAAACAAAGAAAGAATTTTAAAAGCAGTAAGGGAAAAAGGTCAGATAACATATAAAGGCAGGCCTATCAGAACTATGGAGGACTTCTCACCAGAGACTATGAAAGCTAGAAGATCCTGGGCAGATGTCATACAGACCCTACAAGAACACAAATGCCAGCCTAGGCTACT